>CM055833.1:9721628-9775894 GCA_029582265.1 Zoroaster sp. YZ-2022 | reverse complement strand
AAAAGGGAAACTCCATACAATAAGGGTACATCAATAGAACAAGGGTACCACCATAGAACAAGTGTTATTCTCCGTGAGAATAAGGGTACATTAAAACCTCTATCCCCTAGGTATTCTGGCTAGGGAACCTTCCTCGAATCATCCAGTGCACTTTTGGAAACATGCCCTTATCTTCAAAATGCACCACTGTGCATTTTCGTTGATCTTTCATATTCAGCACTTATGGCCTGCTACTTTTGCCAGGTAGTAATTTTGCCCCATTTGAAGAGGTGAAAGTACCAGTTTCTGAAAGTGCTTGATCTTTTTAAAGTGCCTATGTTGAATTTTGAAGGATATGGGGTGGTTATAGGGTTAATAGAACAAGGTAGCTTCATCCACAGAACGTAGGGTACCTCCACAGAGACATGAGGGTATCTCCACCCAACAAGGTACCTCTAATAGAAGGAATAGGGGTGTACCTCCAAAGAACAAAGGTACCTTCTATAGAACAATGTCGTATCTCCGAAGAACTGGGTACCTCAATCATACAAATGGTCTTTCCCAATGGGCCTTTTTGGAGCCAACTTCTTTCCAAATGTACCCTCTCCAAAGACCAAAAAATAAGGGCTGTGGGTGACCCAGTGCAGTTTATCTGAATTTCCCAACCTCTCATGTGAAAGGGAACTTTAACACCCTTGACAGTCACTGGTGCATTGTCCTCAATTAAATTTCCCCTGAGGTGTCACCTTGCCAGCAGTTGATCCCTGTAACCAATGTAAGCTCTCTAATTAATCCATTTCTGAGGGACATGCCATCGCACGCAGAAGATTGTAGAATCTAGACTAGGAGCCTAGGCCTCATTGCAGGTGACATTGCTCGCGATGGATAAAAACACCCCCTTTGATCTGCTGGAGTGTCGCCAGTAGATTTGTTTCCCCCGCAACACGCATGCAGTCCCCAGCCCATGAATTGGCTGAATGAGCTTAGAAAGATTTCCCTGTGGTTGAGATTTGTTCTATTTTCTGAGTGAGCATGAGTCATTAAAATGGCCAACTGATCAAAAGCAATTAACCAATCAGTTGATGACTTGATTAATGTTTGCCCATAGATCATGAAGTTGCATTTTTAAGAGCCCAAACTGTTAGTTTTCTGATTTTGAAGCCATCGGTCAGTCATGGTGAACTTGGGGAGTGATGGCGTTGCTTTGAAGGGTGTACCATGCAGCATATTTTTAATCAGATGGATGGTTGCCTTTAGAGTTACCCCAGGTAGCAGGTACCAGAAGCAGCTGGCACAATTGGATCTGAATAAGTTGTTGACCGGATAAATTATGCAAAATGAAAATTTCCCATGATCAGGTTTAATAGGTTGCATCCAGTTAACAGCATCCTGTTAATTAAGAATTCTACAAAATTTCAATTCCACCAGTTACCACCATACTGCTTCCAAGGGACTGAGTCAGATGACCGTCAATCGGCAAGTTGGATGTATGATAGAAATGCCTGCTTGCTGTACAAGCAGAAGAACATAGATTCAACTTCGACAATGAGTCGCACTAGATTTTGTTTCTACAGAGAACTGAGAATCAAGCACTGAAGCTCAGAGCATTGCAGAAGTGACAAATGGGTTATCTCTTATGTTTACACATTTAGTTCTGGACACCTTGAGATCGGAATAACTAGCAACATATCAGATTCGATACTTTTAATATATACTTTTATTTACACTCTTGGGTCAGGAATATATTTCCTGATTTTGTATTATCTTTAATTTGTCACACCCCCAACGCTCTGCAATAATAACACATTATGTACATCAGAGTTTAAACTAATAAATACAAATATTGACTATCTTTATATACATTTAGAGTTCAGACATAAAAAGACTGATACTGGCAATTCCAATACATCCATGTTACATTGTTAACACCTTCCTACTACTATAAGGGTCAAAATCAGATCAAATGTTGATACTTACTTGCCAAGGTATATCAAACACTGTCAAACCTATGTGTAGTAAAGTACATTTACAGGTCAAAAATGAGTTGGACCGCTTTTTGACTAGTAAAACTGTCCTTGGTATTATTGTTCAGGGTGGTCAAAATAATAATAATAATAATAATAATAATGTGTGGACTTATATATGCACGTATCCACCAACTGAGTGGTGCTCAAGGCTATATTATTACCCCTGCTCATAAAGGCTCATAAATCATTCCTGAAGCCATCTCAACTCCTGGGAGTTATACAGCTCAATTGCTGCCATTACAGGCCGCATATAGGGCTAATCAACCAACTCTGCCCTCCCACAGGTACCCATTTAACCCCTGGTGGAGAGAAACAATTATGGTTAAGTGTCTTGCTCAAGGACACAAGTGTCACGGCCGGGATTGAGACTCATTATCTGCTGCTGCTGCAGTGAACTTGAGTCCATTAAGGCCCCAGACCACATTTCGCCACGACATCTCCCAATTGACAGTAAGCCCATCAGTCAAAAAATGCCCTGTGTGCACATTTGGGTCAACATAGACTGATTTTGGACCTCTATAGCTACTTCCCCACCAAAGTGCAGCAATAGTAGGGAGGGTTAAGTCTCGACTTTGGTCCAGACTATACAAATTGTAAATAAATAACCAATGGTTCCCAAAGACCCTTTTTAACACCACACAACAAGGAAATAGTTTAAAAAACAAACAATTCAGTAATTTACAAAATGTTTACCTATACATAACATGCATTTTCATATCAAATCTTTTTTCACATGAACATGTCCTAGGGAGAATACTAGTCCAAACATCAATGCTTTTCAGAATATTCACAAGACTTCAGGAGATTGTGTTCACATTAGTCATATAGGCTTCAGGATGTACAATCATTTTGCAAACTTTATCATTGCTATGATTGACAGGTTGGTCTTAAATAGAAGATCCCTGTATGATGTAGCGTATTAACATAAGTCCAATTGTGTAGAACTGCCCTTCCTGCTCAACACCATAGTCAATACACACCATTGAAATATAGCCAACATATGGATGGAGTATATTACCTGATGGATAGAAACAACTAATCAATAGTAAATTACGTATATGCTCTGGATTGCATCCGACAGACAGGGAAAATATACATTTTCTATTAAAAAAAGGAAGGAAAAAAAAATTCCCCGAAATGTTGGCAATCAACCAGTTGAAACTGTCACAGATCACTTTTGTCTGAATTCTCATAAAAATGCATCTACACAGTAGCACGTTATGTTTATACTGCCTCTATCACGTGCAGTTTATTGGGTACTATCCATTTCAGCCTTAGTATCTGGCCACAACATCGAAAAACATATAGCTACATTTGACCACACATATTCCTGAGAGGGGCGGAAAGGTTAAAGTGAAACTACATACAAACAGCAGTCCCATAAAAGAAGACAGGTAAACCTTGTCATAAATACAACAATATTTCAGCTTTGATTTTCCAAATAAAATTCTGCTAATTTGGAGAAAATAAAATCTTGTCAAACTTTCACTTAGTGATCATGCAGTGATCATACTGGGATAAATATTTTGCAGAACCATGCATTTTAAGACAATAGTAATTATCTGCAGAATGGTACCATTCTGTGAGATAGTGACTAGAATGATTCTTGAAAATTCTGGGTGGAAACAGACCATTTGTACAACATCTGTCTCCTGCGTGATAGTGACCATTTGTTAAAAAGTAACCATTTTTGATGGGGACCATTTACACAAACATTTACAAATGCCTAAGACAGTTGAGACAATCTGATTGGACAAAACGTAATCACATGGGGTATATTAACAGATGGTATGAGACTGGCTCATCAAAATCAGAATACGCCACGTGCCAGCAAAATAAGTTTGCCAGCTGTTTTGTGCAATGCGCCACGCAGAATTTCAAACCAATCAGACTAATGAAGATTGGCATCACGCACTCCTGACTCATGTACTTTGGAACTATTTCATGTGTCCCCAAAATATGAATTCACTAATTTCTATTTGGTTTATTCAACAAAATTACATTTTTACATTTTGAAAAAGAAATTGATACAGGCATTTCTGCTCAGTCCTTGGCTGCCTTTGACTAGACCCAAAAACCGGTTTGTTAACCTCGCGGTAAAGACCACGCCGAACAAACAGTTGTTCCCTTATTACAGATCGGAGTGATGGTGATCATTTGCAATGCAGTATCTCAAAATGTTTGTAGGTAATCTATTCTATATTTATGCACTGCATGTAAATATATAACAGCAAAAGAAACGTCCACCCTAAAAATATTTATTATTTTCATTTTATAATTAATATAATTTGTTTAATGAAGAATATTATGAGTTAATGTGGAGTGTAACACTGAACACAATGTAGCAAATTTGGTTGGACCTCAAAATTGCCATATGACGTCCGAGGACACATAAGATAAACACGCTTCCTCAGACTTATCAAAATTTAGGGGATGATTTCGCTTTTGCTGTTATATATATGTATTTGTTTTAAATCATGGAATGGATAAACAGTACAACTAAAGTAAAACTAATATATATTACCAGAAGTCTATTACTTACATGAAGTGTACTATGAGAAAGTTTTCCCTTCCTCCATGAGTGTACTGCTCTAGTCAATCTATAGTATTCCCAAAAAACAATGGATTTGGACTATTTGTGACACTATTGTTCCACAGACTGACGCGACAAGGTCTCAAACGCAAACAGTGCCAGTCTGAGCGGTAATTATCTGGCGTGTGTGAGAACTGTATCTCAGCGCTACGTAGCACCTGAACATGAAGCGTGTTCACCACACAGTTGACAGATTCACCCGGAAGTCTAGTTTAAGATTGCTTCTAGATCTAGGAGCCAGCCACGCATCAAGTACCTAATCCCATCATGCTTTACTGCAGGCCGGGTGGGGGTACCCAAACTCGTAATCATGCTCATTGTGTGTGCGAGCATTTTGGGTACAATGCTACATGTGGATTACAGCAGACTGTACACTACATGTAGGTAATAGAATTCTTACCACTAAATAAAGATCATATAGATATATCTGTATATAATATGAAATGTGTTATGAATATACAATTTTTATACAAAATCCTTGAGTCAGTGGTGAAAAGTATATATAGACTATTAACATCGAATAAAATGCATTCTAGAATGTTGGTAACAGCCTTTTACTTTAAAATTTTGGTAGAAGTCGGTTAGTGGTGACACCCTATAATCCCTTTATTTAGTTTGAAGGTTCCCGAAAAGAATGAATATATTTTGGCTGACAGAGAATTAGCAGTTCCTGGAATGAATTACAAGCTGCCACCATAAACCCGTTGAGATTCCTGTAAAAGTTTCAAAATCTTTGTGAAAATGCTTTTAAAAGACTTTTTTCAGCTTGCAACAACTTTATCAGATATTTCTAGGAATTAAATAAATAAATATTACATGTTTTGTATAACTAAACTATGTTATCAGACGGTATTGTTGTTGACAAATCTGGTCTTTAACATGTTTGGTAAAATGCCATGTAATGCCTTATGGAAACCAGGATTCGTGGCAATTGTAGTTCCATTGCTATTTATTTGACAAGGCACTATTGAAATGTTAAGCATTTTCTACCGAACTTTGGGCTGTTTAATCAATGTTGAAGAGTGGAATCCTAGTTAAGACTGGTTTACAGTTCATGCAATTAGCATAGGAAACAGGTTTAGAACACACCAACAATGTCACATAGAGTCTGTTGGTGAAAGAAACGGCGAAAATGAAGCCTTAACATTAAGAATGTTTACGTAAAGACTAATTGCGGTGACACCACGTGAAATGCTCAATGAGTAGTAATTAGCTCTGAAAAGAAACTGGTAGGTAACTTGAGCGTTTGATCAGTGTGCTCTGATGCGTCCCCTCAGGAAGAAATAAGTTACAAGTTTTACCTAAGAATGTTTTAAGATATCAAAGAATTCAAACCGCTTTGAATGTTCCGTATTTTCTGATTCTCTTAATCCTCTTCTGTCCTCCCCTAAAGCTTCCCTTATTCATCACGCTGTCTGGCCTGTCGACATAAAACGAATTATCCCGAGGAAATTTTTTATAATTAAACATGATCTTAGTGTCTGCAAACAGTGTTTTGTTGTCAAAGTTCTGACTACATCAACCTTGTCATGTTGCTATTAATGATCATCTCATACTTTTAACTCGCATATGGCTGGTACCAGCTCCAGCTCTGAGACCAATTGATTGTTCTGAAGACTACTTTATAATCCTGTTTTACAGCAACCATGTGGGTACTATCTTTAATGTAGTTCTAGACTTTGCCAATAACAATTGGCTATTAATAGTCAGAAACAAATGTTTAGCAGACATGGTGTCTATTTCATGTTGCTTACAGTAACAGTAAGTTTCTTCAAAGCACCTCTATGATAAGTTCCCACCTGGTAGTAATTTGAACATCTAGAAATATTTGTGAAACTGTTAGATTACATGTTGGTTTATTTGTTATACATGTACATATATTCATGACTCTATCCCAACATTTGCTTGACCAAATTCCCTTTACTTAGCAGCTATGTGACAATGGCCCCTCAGGACGGGCCCAATTTCATACAAGCTCCTAAGAGAGAATTTTGCTAAGCAAATATTTTGCTAAACAATATAAAACAGACCACTGTGTACCAGCTAAAATGCATATTTTGTATGAAAGCCTTTGGCTGGTAACCAAAGAAATTTTTCTGGTAAGCAATTTTTTCTGCCTAGCAGTTCTATGAAAATTAGGGCCCCCTGGTCATAGAATGGCTAGGAAATAAAATTATACTGACTGGAGGGGTTAAAAGCAAAGTGTATACTTTCTACTGTGGTTGTAAATGGAGTGCCATGGTCGAAAGCGGTTTAGTGCATTGGATTTGTGTTCGATGGCTGAGTCACAGTAATGTGGGTTTGAATCGACCAGCGACCATGGTGCTTGTGTCCTGAGCAAGACACTTTACTCATAACGTGCTTCTCCACCCAGGGGTAAATGGGGTACCTGTGAGGGCAGAGTTGGTTGTTGTGTTTGATTAGCCCATATGCTACCAAATGGCAGCAATTGAGCTGTATACTCCCCAGGAGCTGGAGATGGCCCAGGAATGATTTATCGTTTTGATGAGCAGGGGGTGACATAATGTACAGCGCTGTGATACCTTGTAAGTGCTGGCTTTAAAAAGTAATATTATTATAAATGTCTGCTTAAATGTATCTACATAATTTATAAGAAGCAAACAATATGTGTAGAAAACCAACCTCTGAAAGTTTGTGCTTTTTTTCCCTTCAGGAAAAATCGTGGAAAAATGCATCCAGTTTACTTGTGATTCATTCTCATGTGGGAAATGGATCTTAGCTAATTGATACACTTTTAAAGGAACAATGTTAGTCTCGGAGTCTGAGCAGACTTCAATAGGGGCATGGAATCAGTGTCCTAGTTTACACAGTGACTGAAAAATTATGCAGCAGCGATGGTAATATGACCTTATCATCATGGGGTATTATTTTCCAGTCACTGGAGTTAATCTAAAACTCTGATTCCATGCCATGTTGATAGTGACGATGATATTGTCCATTTAACAATTAGGAATTGTATGTGCTTTTCTCTGAAATGTCAGATGAAATAACTTCTCAGGATGTTTGGTATCGTAACCATCTTGAAACCAAGTCAGCTTTTAAACTAGAATTCTCCGTTTCTTCTGGGCAATTACTAATGGTTTATACTTCCTTAACAAGTAAAAATATCCTGGAAAATGGGTAGCAGGTTTGGTTTTCCCTTTTGTCTCAGAACAAAGCCCCTGAACCTCTGGGATGTTTTAAGTTTTAGAGATTTACAGACTGTCCACATCCCCACAAACAAAAAACAGAACAGGCCTACTTCTTTCTTTCCTTGGCGACCACTTCTCTTCATTCAAGTAAAGTTTGAGGCAAAGAAAATTTGTAAAAACTCATGAAATCAGGAAAAATCCTGAAATCATATGGCCTGCTTTAAAGGGGCAGTATTGTCAAGATCAACAGGGCATGGAGATCAGAATGCTAGTTTTAGATTAAGTCAGTGACTGCCATAATACCCGTTGTTGCCTGCATAAATGAGCCAGTAATTTTCAGTCACTGTGTTATTAGCAACTAGGGCATTGATTTTATGCCCTGTTGAAGTCTGCACCCCTAATTCGCGACTATACTCAGTCTTGCTTAAGCTAGCTTACAGTTATCAAATATTTGTTTTGACAGCTGCACATCTATGTGAAGTTGACCACTTACATTTGATTGACAATTCACAGTGGTGCCTCTCTGAAATCAGGAAGATTTGGCAGTCGTCCCCCTCGAGCGCTTTTCACAAGAGCTGCAGGGTACCATGCATAACAATCGGTACTATTGCCACCCGAGGGACTCGTGCCCCCATCTGTGGAAGGGTGCAAACCATGATGACCAGCTCGACTGGTGGGAGGTGGCTCACTGTTGTCAGGATCTGACTTGGAATGCTTGTGGTAGGTGTGATGGTTGTGGTGCTGCCCGAAGGCGTCTGTCACCAACGTCCAGACTCATGGGAGGTTTCTCCGTGATAGAGGCATTTGTGGAGCCAACCCGCCTGCAGTGTTTGGAGGAGGAGAGCTGTTTCTGGAATGGTTGCAAGCTTTGAGAAATCTCTTGGGAGTGGTGTAAGCTTTCTCCAGCTAGAGATTCTGCCAAATGAACATGATTATAATGAGAAAAATCAAGTACAAAAATTACACAACCACCCATTTGTACAGGTTTAATATAAAACTGACTTCATCAACTAACACTCAATACTGCAGCCACTTCTGCAGCTTAAATATACCAGTCAGCATAATATAGTTAAATCTAGCAGCCAATTTTAATTGTACAAGAGAGTACACTTACACCTTAACAATTACACCCAAAATAAATTATCCATTTTACATATTATGGCTGAATTCTTACAAGCTAATTCAATATCAACCCATACAACTGTATATCTCTCAACTACCCGTTTGCTACCACAGCCAGCCCAGCCTATTTATCACTTAAAGGGCCAGTATAAAGTCAATGATCAGAGAAACAGACTTTCAACAGGGCATGGAATCGATGTCCTGGGTTTTAGATGAACCACAGTGATCGGAAATTACTGGTTCATTTTATACAGCAACGGTAATATGTGGGAATTATTTTTAAGTCACCGAGTTAACCTTAAAACAAGACCTCGATTCCATGTCCTCTTGATCGTGGCGATAATGTCTCCCTTTAAACTGTATCAATCTTCTACTACATCTAACACTGAACGACAAGCCAAAACAATGTTATAGCAAAACTCTGCCAGCCAACTGTTACAACTAAATCCTACAGGCCATACTTGAATACTACATACAGCTGTACTCTACCAGCCAATTGAAGCTCTACCAGGCACTTGAATACTTTGGCTATATCAAGCATACTATTCTAGTACATCTAAACTCGACCAGCCACTTAAATAATACTTCAAGCTATATCAACCCAATACCATAGCTAAACTTTTCACCAAACCCAAACCCAAACCCTTACAGCTAAAGTCTACCAGCCACTTCAGTACTTAACCTACTAAAGCTAAAATATACCAGCCAACTTTTACAGTTAAAGCTCATACAAGTTAAAGTCTCACAAGTTAAAGTCTACATAAGCCAAAGTCTACAAACCAAAGTTCACAAGTTTCCAAAGTCTACAAGCCAAAGTCTAAGGGCCAAAGTCTACGCGTTTTCAAAGTCTACAAGCCAAAAGTCTACAAGCCAGGTCTGGCCAAGTCTACAAGGGCCAAAAGTCTACAAGCCAAAGTCTACAGCCAAAGTCTACAAGCCAAAGCCATGTTGAAGTCTACTGCCCAAAGTCTGGCAAGCCACTTTAATACTTCAGCTATATTGACCAATACTACAGCCAATTCGTCTTACCAAACAACTTTGACACCCTTATCTCTACTGCACACTTAAATAATTCTTCGACTTCATTAACCTACTTCTAAGGCTTAAATGGACTAGTCAAGTATACTCTCATCAAATGATTGATAACTTTAGCCTACCTTTTTCAGCTGTTGGGTTTGGTTAAACTCTGATGACAGACTTAGGTTGGTCTACGACTACGTAGACATATTCCGTTGTATAGTAAGGCGCTCTGTATTTGATATCTCTTCCAGTAACAAATAACTGAAAGAAAAACAACAGACGGTAGAAATACACACATATACCCAAAATAAAAAACACACACACACAAAAACAAGAAAACTGAACTACGATCAAACAATCAAAGATTTCACACTGATTGTGAAACACGGATACAAAAACTTTTCTACACTGAACATTAATGGACAAGGCTAAAAGCACTCAATGTACAGGGGTTACGTATAGAAGATAAATAAGAGTGAATAGACTCAGAGGAGCTGAATCAGTAGGATGGAAGGAAACATGCACCAGGCAAGGGAATTCCAAAGGTAGATGCAGCACGTGGGAAAAAGCTACAGATTTTTGTTGTCTTGGGCACATCTAGTTATAGCTAGGGTGTATGGGTGAGAAGAGGCGGAAAAGCCGGTTTCACGCTCCAAACACCCTAACAGGAGGAAACTCAGTTTGGATAGACGATTGTGAACATTTACCATGATAATATCTGGTACAAACAAACTATAAGAATTGGCAACAGGCCTCAGTGTGAAAGTGATTTGAATGACAGTGAGCTCAGCTCATCACCAATCAAATTAACAATATGCTTCTGTACTTATCTAATAAGTGACCTGCACGGAAGCTTGGTGGCTCAAATGTGACAACAGTAATAAATAAAAACACAATAAAACACAAAGACACAACATGCTTATAGTGTGCAAACAAAAACCCAAACAAGCATCTGTTTAGTCTACATCGCAAAGTTTGACATTTCCCCACAATACCCAAGTATCATAAGTCAATATGATGTAGTTTATAACCTATAGAAAGATTATATAAACTTATATTCTGTGGTGTCACAAGTCATTGACATGACATGACATGCAAAACACTGCAGATAGAAGCTAAATTCCAAACTGCTCACCATAACAAGTGTAAAATCCCACTCCCGACAAATATCTGCAATGATTAATACTTATCTTATGGAAGAGCTGATAGTAAATATCGTTAGTCCCTTTCATCGGATCAACTTCCCCCCACCTCCCAAGAAAATAATAAATAATAAATAATAAACAATAAAACATACAATAATAAATAATACAACAATAAAAAACAAAACAAAATGAAGACTACACAGGTACAGTCCACTGTCTATAGCATTTTGTTCCAACTCAATCTATGGCTTTCTCATTTCAAAATGAAATAACATCCTTGAGAATATGTGCAAGAATATTTACTGGTCCCTAACTACCAGTACCCTGAACACATCAATGTTAACAATATTGAGGTTTGTGTTGCTGCTGCCAGATACCAAGGTTCTTGGGAACTATTATCTGGTGCACTTTTGACCTCGGGTCAAATGGTGGCTGGTATTGTTTGCAGATATACATTGTGCATACACATACAAGGCAAATAATAGAAACCAATGAAATCCACAGCATGTTGTACCAGGAGCCTGTCACTTTTATTAGAATATAAAGAACTAGCAGCCATGCCTTATTCCAGGGACAACAGCGCCCTCATGTGTTGTTTATCTATTATCTCCATTCGTATTAAGTCTGAGTTTCCTCATTACCAAGACCCATATATCAACCATTTACCAGTGCATTTGACTCCTAACAACCTTATGAATTATAAATGCCATCAAAAGTTTTTTTACAAGGAGAATTTAGAATTAAGATGATATCTCCATTATAAATGAAACTCTTAATATTTGTTTTGTTATTCACAATTCTGGGTGCTGACTTTTGTCCCATGTTCCTTCTTTATCATTCAGTAATGCAACAAGTGTTTACATAGCAATATAATGGAATACGTAGAGCACCATACAGCGATCATGTATAGTGTATGGTCTAATTCCGTATGTGAAATTGCTTAGTAAATCCTTTGACTGCATAGGACTGCAGTGATAGATCGATCCAAACATGGATCCCTTTGGCCATTTTTGTATATTTCTCTTTTAAAGCTTCTTGAAGAGACAATGAGATGTTTTAACAAAGCTACTGATGTATTATCATGTTCTCTTAACCCTCCTACTACTATATTTGACATCTGCATTAACCCTCCTACTACAAGGGTCAAAATCAGTCAAAATGTTGATATACTTGCAAATATCTGGTGCATAACCCTCCTACTACAAAGGGTCAAAATTAGTCAAAATGTTGATATACTTGCCAAGGTATATCTAGTGCACTTAACCCTCCTACTACTACAAGGGTCAAAATTAGTCAAATGTTGATATACTTGCCAAGGTATATCTAGTGCAATTAAAAAGTCAAACATTGTCAAACTTCACGTGTAGTAAGTACATTTACAGGTCAAAATGAGTTGACTGTTTTTGACTGGTCAAAGCATTGGCTGGTATTGTTGACGGTGGTCAAAATGACAGTAAAAACCAGTAAAAAATGCCCCTGTGTGCACATTTGGGTCAACAGTCAAAACAGGCAGTTGACTGGTTTTGACCTCAACAGCAACTTCCTACTAAAGTGCATCAATAGGATTAAAGAAACACAGTATGAATGAGTGTACGTAGGAACAAATGGTGGATACAATGCAAAAACAATTCCAACTATCTGGACCCTTCCTTTCAAAAATCGTGGATCCGCCTCTGGGATCTAAGATGACAATGTTTAGTGATGATGGGCGGCAAAACACCATGGTATAAATAACCAGTCGATTTGAATCATGGTGCAACAACAGTAAAATGAAACACAAAGGTATAGTTTAGAACAACACTAAAAGGAACAAACAGTGTAGTGAAACATAGTTTTAAAAGCAAACATAGTGTTATAAACACCACACAAGGCAGACACAACATAACAGCCACTGGGTCACATACATCAAATCTAACTACAAATCCAACTTCAAAACACATATTTTTTTCAAACAACGGCAGTCAATATTTTACAAAATGGGAAATTACAAATTAAATTTTTTTTTTTAAATTTTAAATTTTTTGGGGAGGTGTAATTTGACTATTGGGATTTGGGGTTCTCTGATGGGGTGGGGCTAAAAATGTGAATGTTTCATAAGTCAGGTGACATTTGCATTTCATCCATAACATGATATTTATTTATCCATTTATTTTCGTTCAACTAGTGTCTGTATAGCATGACATAATGTATCGCAAGTTACGAAATAAACTAGATTGAACTAAATCATATCTGATAGACAATATCCGACACTCTATCTGATGCTTCTTATATATTTGACGTTTAGTTCTAACCATTCTTACCGATTGACTTTTCTTCTTTTCTTTCCTCTTGTTAGACTGTACCTCTCTCCACTGACCATCGCCATAAACGTTATCTTTGGATAATTTCCTTTAGGTCAAATCAAAATAGTAGTATTTTTTTAACCAGTTCGCGCCCGGAGGCGTGTATACGAAATTTTTTGGACAGCGGATCGGAGGAAAGCGTCTAAACACGCCATACAGGATTCTTGGAATATTTGTATAGATTCCCGGTCGGCGTGGCAACGAGCCATAAGCATCTGGTGGAAGGCGGTCTCCCCAGTCACGCCTGTTGAGCACCATTGGTCGTGTTTGTGTGGTAAAATAAACCCGCCCACGGGTTGGAAAACTTTTTATTCGGTGCGAACCGGTTAAACTATGATGTGAATTAAGTTGGAAGAGGTGTTGTTAACTTTTGTGAAGGAGGAAGGTGCAATAACATTTGTAATGTTGACAAAACTGCTTCTATGGTATGCTTACTCTCTTTGAATCAAGATATACATTGAAGGGAAGGTACAACATTGGTAATGTTGACCAAAACTGCTTCTTTGTATGCTTACTCTCTTTGAATCAAGATATACATTGAAGGGAAGGTACATCATTGGTAATGTTGGCCAAACTGCTTCTATGGGGTATGCTTACTCTCTTTGAATCAAGATATACATTGAAGGGAAGGTACAACATTGTTGGTAATGTTGGCCAAACTGCTTTTATGATTATGCTTACTCTTTGAATCAAGATATATACATTAAAGGGAAGGTACAACATTAGTAATGTTGGCCAAACTGCTTCTATGAGTATGCTTACTCTCTTTGAATCAGATATACATTGAAGGAAGGTACAACATTGGTAATGTTGGCAAAACTCTTCTATGAGTATGCTTACTCTCTTTGAATCAAGATATACACTGAAGGAAGGTACATCATTGGTAATGTTGGCCAAACTGCTTCTATGGGTATGCTTACTCTCTTTGAATCAAGATATACATTGAAGGGAAGGTACAACACTGGTAATGTTGACAAAACTGCTTCTTTAGTATGCTTACTCTCTTTGAATCAAGATATATATTGAAGGGAAGGTACATCATTGGTGTCAATGTTGGCAAAACTGCTTCTATGGGTGCTTACTCTTTGAATCAAGATATACATTGAAGGAAGGTACAACATTGGTAATGTTGGCAAAACTTCTTCTATGAGTATGCTTACTCTCTTTGAATCAAGATATACATTGAAGGAAGGTACAACATTGGTAATGTTGGCAAAACTGTTTTGGTATGCTTACCTCTTTGAATCAGGTATACATTGGAGGAAGTTACAACATTGGTAATGTTGCAAACTGCTCTATGAGTATGCTTACTCTCTTTGAATCAAGATATACATTGAAGGAAGGTACAACACTGGTAATGTTGACAAAACTGCTTCTTTAAGGTGCTACTCTCTTTGAATCAAGATATACATTGAAGGGAAGGTACATCATTGGTAATGTTGGAAAACTGCTTCTATGAGTATGCTTCTCTCTTTGAATCAAGATATACATTGAAGGAAGGTACAACATTGGTAATGTTGGCAAAACTGCTTCTATGAGTATGCTTACTCTTTTGAATCAGATATACATTGAAGGGAAGGTACAACATTGGTAATGTTGGCAAAACTGCTTCTATGGTATGCTCTCTTTGAATCAAGGTATACATTGGAGGGAAGTTACAACATTGGTAATGTTGGCAAAACTGCTTCTATGGTATGCTTACTCTCTTTGAATCAAGATATACATTGGAGGAAGGTACAACATTGGTAATGTTGGAAACTGCTTCTATGAGTATGCTTACTCTCTCTTGAATCAAGGTATACATTGGAGGAAGTTACAACATTGGTAATGTTGGCAAAACTGCTTCTATGAGTATGCTTACTCTCTTTGAATCAAGATATATATTGAACAACCATTAATTAAGACATAAATAAAATGCATTCAGATTTTGTATTCATTCTAATCGTGGAATTTAGGAAAGAGTTCTCTTTCCAATAAACTGACGTACAATTTTCATAACAATGACATACGCATGAACAAAAATTATTTTCTATGGAAGATTGATACCATCATCATCTTTGCACCAAGTATTATGTTAAAATTTGACCAATACCAATTACCAATAACATGCCTTAAAGAGTGGGTAAAGAGTGGAATCATAAAATTGTATTGAACTCTGAGAGGGGGTCATAGACATTACTCAGACTCTTGAGGGGGTACTTCATTTTTATGTACACTTATTCAGCTCTAGAGGGGATTTTGCTTAATAAATCAAATCAAATAACATATGGATGTATATACGAATTCTTCCTTAATTTGTTTTAGGGTAGATGTTATTATAAGTTGTTTTATAAGTTGCTATTTAATTGACTTATTATTTGGTCTGATCTCCTGCCAATGTTATTGTTGAATGTTGTCTTCTGTATTTGTCCAGTAACTTTGTCATTTTGTAATTAAGGGTAGGGGGGTAGGGAAAGGAATAAAAGCCGCGGCTTCTTCTTTTCCTCAATGTTGACAAGCTTTTCTCTTTATAAATAGTCTTTTCATGTTACTAATTTTGTCTTTGCATTTTGTACGACCTCTTGATATTGTGTAATTATTTGTAACAACATTCTTGTTGTCAACATTGGAATAATGTGCTAATAAATGGAATGAATGAAACAAAAATAAAAATGTCTCTTGTTTCTGGTCTCTTTGCATTTTTAGTTTAATGCATTTTTAGTTTCTTTTTTTTATAGCTATAATGTCCAATTGCAGCCAAAATTGCTCGATCGATTGGCATTCTGCTGTGCTGTGTTTTAAATCACTTTTTCACATTTGCCCAATTAGCCACTATACTCTGTGTATGGGACATTTGTTCTGGTTCCAATAACTGTGTATACATGTTAACATGTACCACTTAAACAGATTACCAACACAAAAAAGCGCGTCACCGCACCAATTTTGAAGCCGACATATGACCAAGAAACCTGAGACTTTTTGTTTGGCCTAAAGCTATTTTCACAGATTATTTGATTAAACATAATTGTAAGATTTCATGATGTAACTTACCATGAGTTATTACTCTCTGTAGTATTATTACTGGTTTGTCTGTTATCTACGCAAGTCTCTCTCTGCTGCTTGGTACTTGGTCTGTCTGAGGGATAGTTGGACATGCTTGAGGGTAGGTATGATGATTCAATAAATGGATTTTTGATCTGTCATACAAAAAACAAATGGTTTAAACATTCAATGCAAGATAAAAAATAAATAAATAAAATAAAAAATAAACCTCATTATAACAATGTGGGCATTAAACCTATTTAAAATTACACATTCTTCGGGATAATTTTATGAGAATCAAAACCAGTTTTATAAACCCTGTTTTATAAAACCGTTGTTTAAAACCAGTGTTACAAAACCAGTGTTATAAAACCAGTTTAATTAAGGTCACCTTGGAGGTATTCATGAGAGTTCCATGATGTTATGTATGCCAGGAATTGGACATGGACATTTGATATGCCTAAATCATGAATTTGAAAAGAATTTCAAATACAAAACGCTGACCATTTCAACTTACATGTATGGTTTCAACAGTTCTCTCCCGTGTCTTTGAAGCAATTGTTCTGATAAATTATGACTTCTAAAGCCCTACAAACAACCTCACAATAAATCCTACACTGTAAACTCCTACATGTAAATGAATTGAGTTGGAGTGACATGGTCGAGCGTTTAGTGCATCGGATTTGTGTTCTTATGGCCGAGTCTTCAAATCCTGACCCCGAACGTGGTGCTTATGTCCTTGAGCAAGACACTTTACCATAATTGCTTATCTCCACCCAGTAGGAAAATGGTATCCGTGAGTGCAGAGATGGTTGTTGTGTTTGATTAGCCCTATGTGCCAAAATGGCAGTAATTGAGCTATATACTCCCAGGAGCTGAGATGGTTTCAAGAATGATTTGCGCCTGATGAGCAGGGGTAATAATGTAATCGCCTTGAGCACCAGTTCGGTGGATACGTCGCGCTATACAAATCTAAATTATTATTATTAATTATTATTATAAAAACCAATGAAGGATTTCATGAGCACAGGTTTTGCCGTGGACTCTATGACCTACCACCGTATTGATGACCTCTGCTTTACTGCGTGTGGCCAGGTAGCCATCCTCCTGGGTGAACCACCACACTGTGGCTGGCTTTCTCTGCGTCGTTGCCTGCTGTAGTTGTCTTTCTGTTGGATGATGCTGCTGCTGCTGCTGCTGCTGCTGCTGCTGCTGCTGCTGTTCTTGATTCTTTTGCTGATCTCTCATTTTGAAGGATTGGTTTTCTCTGACCTAGAACAAGAGGAATATATAGAGGCATTATTATCAACGATCTCCTTCTCATAAGTTGTCAGGCTAACAAAGAGAGGGCCATCATGGGTTTTGAATGCATTATTTAAAGATATGTTGTGTAACATGGATCTCATAAAGCTGAATGGAGCCAAATCTATCATAGGAGGAGAAACCTATGCTATGCTGCTCTGTATAAAATGTACATGGGGTCTTTCCACACTAATGGGTACATACGATAACTACTGGAGTGTGACATGGGAGGGTCAAATCAAGGCAACTAGTTTGTCCCAATCTATTCCTGAACATTCCTTAGCATTTAATGATTGTGCATACCAAATAATAGGAAAACATTATTGGTACATGAGAAATTGCAGGATTATCTTTAAGACATTGTTTGTAACATGGACAGACATTTTGTTTTCAGATTGACAGGAGAGTGATACTAGAATTAAATAATTTACTCAAATGCTTTTTCATTTACATCCCTAACCCCTTTTGAATTGTTATGAGCCAAAACTAAGATATCTTCTGGGTATTTTAGAAATTAGTATGTGTAATATACCACGTATGTAACATGGACAGACAATTTGTGACAAATGTCTGTCCACATTAAAAACATAATATTTTGAAGATGATCCCGTTATTTGTTTAATACCAGGAGAGTTGTCTTGATTTTGCCAGGTAACAATCCTTAGGAGAACAGCATTGCAAAGGGACAACATGTGGGGGAAGAAATCTGTTTTATTAGTACTTCTAGTCAAAGTACTTCATTTTATAATTAATGTCCCATGTTCCTCTAAAATTTAACACTTTTGTTCACATTAGTGTGGACAGACCCACATATATATTTTTTCTTTCTGTTTACATGTTCATATATTAAGTAAAGCATACATTTCAATTGTTTTTTTTTTGCAAACAGTTAATTATTCATCGATAGTATGGAAATAAATGTTCTTTGAAGTGAAAACTGAATTGAATAAAATCTTACAGTAATGTTACTAATGTTACAACACTGACACATTTATAAAGGATGCTTTTGCACATTTTGTTATTGTTCCACTAATATCTTAAGAAATTCCAATTCATCAACTCATCATAAAAGAACTGTATGTTCCTTCATGTTTCACTTTGAACTTGTCATTGTTGCTTTGAAAGGTGTTTGAATGGAGATTACAATGCTAGAGAGGGCGCTATTACTGAATGACAAATCAGTTATATGGGTGCACTCCACTAAATGGTGAGAACTTCATGCGCCGAGCCGTTTATCATCATGTGTATGTTCTCAAATTTTTCTGAAAAACAAAGTCTTGAGGCCCATAGATTTGATGAATTGTGTAAAAATGGTCCAATATCACAACCTGTGATCATTTGACTTCCAACATTGAGTATTTTGGGTACACTAGACCCTGAAAAAGTGGTCCTAATTTGATTTCAAGGGTAAGGCCTTTTTCCAAAATGGTTCCTTTTCAGTGTGGGTGTTTTCACTACTGTAGAGGGTGTTTTCATTGGGATGAGAATAACTCAACAGGCCTCTGGACTATCCACATTAAATTGAGAAGAAAATAAAAGGTTAGACATCAATCAATATTTTGTCTTTTGGTTTTAAAAATTGTAGGACTTCTAAGTATTGTTTTAATGATTTTTGAATATTTTGTATATTCAAATATACAAAATATTTAGAATATTGTTTGCTGTGGGAGTTTATTTAGTGGGGAGCACCCATTGTGACTTATTACTAGTAACTAGTCTTGCTGGCTAGTTGCTCACATGTGACATAATTATCAGATTCTTTGCCAATCTAGAAAAAAAACATGTGACCATCATTCAACCAATCACAACAAAGAATCTGGATGAGGTGTATAATGAATATTCATTAGGGGTAAGCCTTGCACCATCTTGATGTATACCCTAGTAGTCTTACCTCCTGTTCTTCCGCTTTGGGAGTCTGTATGTCTGACCCTTGTAAGCCACCGAGCCTCATACTTTTCTTGCCAGATTTTGGCTTTCGTACGTCTGGCTCGATCAGAATATGCTGACTGCTTGAAACACCCTGTAACAGATTTTTAAAACATAAAATGTACTCATATATTACAGGTAGACCCGGTTCTTCTTTCATAATGGAGTGCCATGGTCGAGTGGTTTAGTGCATCGGATTTGTGTTCTGATGGCTGAGTCATCAGAATGTGGGTTCGAATCCCGACCGCAACCGGGGTGCTTGTGTCCTTGAGCAAGACACTTTACCATAATTGCTTCTCTCCACCCAGGAGTAAATGTGTACGTGTGAGGGCAGAGTTGGTTGTTGTGTTTGATTAGCCCATATGCGCCAAAATGGCAGCAATTGAGCTGTATACTCCCCAGGGAGCTGAAATGGTTTCAGGAATGATTTATGCGCCTGATGAGCAGGGGTAATATTGTACTTATGCTTTAACCCTAACTCCCTAGGCATTGTATTAAAACAATAATAATCCTTCAAAATCTTCCAACTGGCTTTGTTGTCTAGGGAGTTAGGGTTAAAATGCCGCCATTATTATTATTATTATTATTATAAAACAATACTTTATCTTGACAAAGTAGGAAAATGGCAAATATATATTCATATAACAGGATAATCTTTCCACAATTGGGAAGAAATTAAATGTGAATCCTACCTTAAGGATGCTTCTCTTTTCGATTGACTGTGGGTTTGGTCTTTGCAACAATCTCTCTGGCGTCCTGATTGTCAATGTCTTTATGATCCACAGACTTGGTAGTACCTAGACTCCTTCAGACTGTTCCCTAGGGAACCTTTGGGTGAAATGTTTGGGGTGCCAGTTGGTGGTGCCTCTTTAGACCAGTTCCCCGTGCATGCTGTCTTGGCAAGAATCTGAGTTGAAAGCAAGATACCTCGGGGTCTCTGTGGTGTTGGACAGAGGGTGTCTGCTCATCTCAAGGGAGCTTGAGTTTGCTGGGCACAGGGATAAGGGAAGTTCATGCTCTATCAAGCAGTGTTCTGATCTGGATTAGTAGTCTGAAGCTGATTTGAATGGGTAGCCTCTGGTCCCCTTTGCTTGCCCTCTTGGGCAAGAGGATTCATAGAGGATTGCTTCGGTTCCACTGCTGGCTGTCGTGGGTCACTGAACAACACAAAGCTGTTGCCTTCCGACTGAGTTGGTTCACTTTCAAAATATCGCTGGATACTGTCACTGAAGAAACCAGGCAGGGAGTCTTTGGTTGCAGACTTTGCTGCCCCACAGCCATTGCCCGTCTTATCCTGATTCTTCAAGTATTTAGAAGGAGGGATATTGGATCCCATTGGGTTTGGTATGGCATTCTCTTTATCGGTAATGTCCTCTCTGGCCCGGCTGCTTTTACTCTCTTCAGATGTTGCCTTCCTGACCTCTTCCCTTGGGGAAATAGCAGCCTCCAGTGAAGCACCATCCAATCTGTTTGCATCGGTATATCCGCATGATACTTTGAGGTCATTTTTGAGTTTGCATATTTCCCAAGTTGTTTTGCAAAGGACTGTGAGGGCTCCTTGCTGTGTGCTGACTTAGTCATGCTATTAGATGTCCTATCATAGGGTTTATCATTCCTTGAATCCTGAGTTCTGTCTCCCCTTGCTATTTTCTCCATTTGAGTTTCAACATGTGGTTCTCCAATGGGGTCATCCAGGGAGTTCCTGAGTGGTAGACCAGGGTAGTTATTCTCCTTGGGTTTGTCCCAGTGGGCGGTGGTGACTTGGGTGACACGGCTTTTCTGTTGGCTTCTCCAGCTCTCACGGCATTGTTCATCTCAGCGTGAAGCTGTTGCTGTTTTCTTGCTGGACTTGAGGAATTTCAGATGGGACGGCTGGGATCTGCACGCCCGCCGCCCGGCCGCCACTGGGCAAGGTGTCATCTTGAGCTGGCTGCTGCTGGGGCAGGGAGTAATCATTCATGGACATCGGCAGGTTGTCTTGAGATGTCTTGACAGTGTTTTTGATTGGACTGCCCGGAGAAAACTTCGCCCTGGGTTCTTTGGCGAATCCTAGTTTGGGACCATTCCTGTCATACAGATAAAAATAAAATTAAGTGATGGCAGATTTTCAGGGTTTTTTAATCTGTAAAATCCAGGCAAATTAAACTTGCATTTATATCATAACATCAGGGTTCAACTAGAGCATTATCATGAAGTAACCATCTTGGTTATTTAATACACAAGTCTATGAGTGTCAAAGTGAGGCTCGTGGTTCAAAATAATAGCCAAAAACCTTATTCTTATGGTGATTTTAAACCACCTTGGAAATGGTAATTTTTTAACTTGAAAACATCATGCAGAAGTCGGTATCCATGCTGACATTACTTATCTGCCTTCAAATTGCCAATGTGTGGGTGTTTTGATACCTTTTTGGGCACTTTATGGTATTTATGCTAATGAAAATTTCCATATTCGTGAGCACATCAGTGATGTCACAGCAGGATCAGTTGTAACATCATGTTAGTTTGTGCATAAAGGTGGATTAAATTCAATTCTTATAACTTTGTATGATGTCATGTTACCTGATTGTTTGGTGTCAGTAAATGTTTTGAGTTAACAATGGCTTTTGTGGGCAAGGGTTGGGGTTTATATTTTGTGTACTTTCAGTGCTGCTGTGACACTGAGATCCTGTTGTGATCTCATGAAACAGCGCCCTCATGTATCAAGGATGATCATGGACATTTAAACAATTTTAAACAGTACACTCAACCTTCACTTTACATCTAGAATTGTTTTCAAATTTTTGTTAAAACTGCCAAGAAGTGTGGATATTTGGTGAAATATGTAGCTTAATAAAACTGCATTTCAAAGACCCTTTCAATTGGCAGTCAGTGACCAGACACAAATGGAGGCAGCATGACATGAGATAAACTTACTTAGATGGAATCTTATCAAATTGCCTGGATGAGTAAGCTGACTTAGGGCGAGGTAGATCTCTATGTAGTATCCTCTGTGTGGAAGGCTCTGTGCTCTAGACACTGCTCAATGGTAAACCTGTCTGATGGCTCTAATCGTAGAACATTCTAGTGGAGGAGAATGTACAAATATATTATGCATCTTTATATCGTTTCATTTCACCTCAAAGTAAAATCAGAGAAAAGGCTTCACGCTGTTTTGAATAAAACAGATAACTGGCCGTTAGTTATCAAAGTACGCAAAGAACCTTAGTAAGCAGTGTTTGTGAATTCAATGCAATTAAATGTTTGGTTTGTTTTAAATCATAACTGGCTTGGACTGGCTTGGAAACCAATAACATATTACAGACAAGTCACACAATATGCACAATCCCCCCTCCACCCCCCACCACAAAAAGGTCAACATTAAAATAAAGAGAGATCTTGTTGATAAATAAAAATTATATTCAGTAGCTAAACCATTAATTTTATGCAAGTATTAGACAATCTAGACAAATTGTGACAATCTAGACAAATTGTGACAATCTAGACAAATTGTGACAATCTAGACAAATTGTGACAATCTAGACAAATTGTGAAAATCTAGACAAATTTGTTGTGAATACCAGAACAATTTTTGTAAATGAGCAGTGCATTTAGAAAACAAATTGGTTTTTGAAACTTACGTCCCTTAAAACAGCCAACATTAAAAAAATAAATCACAAACAATGGAATTTTTGGAATGAATATCTAAGAGTTAAACACAAATCATTATACATCTTGTTAGATAGTAAAGACATAAACATGTAGCCATGTATATGGTGTAAACCGAGGACCTCCTATTGTTCCCATCCATTGTTAGGCATCTCCCATTTGATTTGTACACGTTTTACAAACAAGGATATCTGCAAACAATAACTGCCAACCGAGGACCCATTGTTCCCTTTTGTTGTAAGTCCTCAGTTTACACCATAAACCGAGGACCTCCTATTGTTCCCCTCCATTGTTAGGCATCTCCCATTTGATTTGTACACGTTTTACAAACAAGGATATCAGCAAACAATAACTGCCAACCGAGGACCCATTGTTCCCTTTTGTTGTAAGTCCTCGGTTTACACCATAAACCGAGGACCTCCTATTGTTCCCATCCATTGTTAAGCATCTCCCATTTGATTTGTACACGTTTTACAAACAAGGATATCTGCAAACAATAACTGCCAACCGAGGACCCATTGTTCCCTTTTGTTGTAAGTCCTCAGTTTACACCATAAACCGAGGACCTCCTATTGTTCCCCTCCATTGTTAGGCATCTCCCATTTGATTTGTACACGTTTTACAAACAAGGATATCAGCAAACAATAACTGCCAACCGAGGACCCATTGTTCCCTTTTGTTGTAAGTCCTCGGTTTACACCATAAACCGAGGACCTCCTATTGTTCCCATCCATTGTTAAGCATCTCCCATTTGATTTGTACACGTTTTACAAACAAGGATATCTGCAAACAATAACTGCCAACCGAGGACCCATTGTTCCCTTTTGTTGTAAGTCCTCGGTTTACACCATAAACCGAGGACCTCCTATTGTTCCCCTCCATTGTTAGGCATCTCCCATTTGATTTGTACACGTTTTACAAACAAGGATATCAGCAAACAATAACTGCCAACCGAGGACCCATTGTTCCCTTTTGTTGTAAGTCCTCAGTTTACACCATAAACATGTACATACACACACACAGTGTAAACTGATGACCTATTGTTCTCCTCTATTGTCCCCTTTTGTTATTAGACTTTTCTTTAGGCATCTCCCATTTGATTTGTACATGTTTTACAACTGAGGACATTTGCAAACGATAAGTGCAAAGTGAGGACTCTTTACGCCATTTTTATCATAAGTCCATGGTTTACACAATAAACATGTACATAAACACACATTATGGTGTTATGACGTATTGTTCCCTTCCATTGTTGGACTTTTTAAGGCATCTCCCATTTGATTTGTACACGTTTTGCAACCGAGGACTTTTTTCAAACAATAACCGTCAACCGAAGACCCATTGTTTCCTTTTGATTATCAATTACACCATAAACATGTAGACTTACCTTCATGACATCCACACTAACACTGTTAATTATTCCTGAGTATCGTCTTTCTAGAGTCTGGTGCTCAGATGCTGAAGGGAACTGCAATCAAATACAAGACAATACTGTCTTTAAAGTCGGTGTATACTTGTGGTAAAACAGTTGTGTTAAATGAATCCATACTTTATAAGAACCAAGATAAATGTATAAAAACCAAGATAAATGTATAAGAACCAAGGTAAATGTATAAGAACCAAGATAAATGTATAAGAACCAAGATAAATGTATAAGAACCAAGATAAATGTATAAGAACCAAGATAAATGTATAAGAACCAAGATAAATGTATAAGAACCAAGATAAATGTATAAAAACCAAGATAAATGTATAAGAACCAAGATAAATGTATAAAAACCAAGATAAATGTATAAGAACCAAGATAAATGTATAAGAACCAAGATAAATGTATAAGAACCAAGATAAATGTATAAAAACCAAGATAAATGTATAAGAACCAAGATAAATGTATAAGAACCAAGATAAATGTATAAGAACCAAGATAAATGTATAAGAACCAAGATAAATGTATAAGAACCAAGATAAATGTATAAAAACCAACCTGTGAAAGTTTCCCCATATTTTGCCGTGTCATAAACAAGGACATTGCCAGCTAGCCTGAAGATCTGCCATCATGCCTTGAGGCTCGTGAATCATGCCAGATACTGGCCACGGCCGGCATGTTTTCCCCCGAGATTCAACTTTGACCTTGGTTGGTAGCTAGCGCGCGAGCCTCGAAGCGTGACGTCAGATCTTCAGTAATGTATCTAATGAAATCCCTTGAATGGTACGCAAGGAGCCTGTCTATGTCCTTGAGGATAAAGACAGGGGAGCAGTCTAATTGCCAGCTTGCATATGGGTCCTTGTACAGAATATGAAATATATTACGATTGAGGGCACCATCCTACGATTGAGGGCACCCTTAATCAGTAGTAGGTTTTTTTCCCTTGTTACCTGCCTAACTTGGGGAGAACAAATTTCATAATCCAAGTAATACAAACAAATTATGATCAAATTAATGCAATAAGACCAAACACCCACAAATGTCATGAAGTTAGTTACCCATAAGTGCATGATTATTTATTTCATTAACACAACATTTCAGCCATGATGATTAATCACTCCACAATCTCGGCTCCAGATGGACGAGTAAATTAGTACCAGACCATCCAATGTACAGAGAGCCTCTGTCATTATCAAGTACATTGTATGGATGAAGTCAGCCCATCCACTTCCATGAGAAAAGCAAGCTGAGAAACAAAATCTGTCACTAAAATGTAGATTGATATATTTGATTTAATTTAGAGGAAAGGTCCAAATATTGTTGGCAAAATTGCTTACTCTCTTTGAATCAAGATATAAAAACAACAAACCTTTGAAATTTACAGCACTTTGAAATTATGCAGCCACTGGCTATCTAGGCTATCTAGGCTATCTAGGCTATCTAGGCTACCTAGGCTATCTAGGCTACCTAGGCTATCTAGGCTACCTAGGCTATCTACACTATCTACGCTATCTACGCTATCTAGGCTACCTAGGCTACCTAGGCTATCTAGGCTACCTAGGCTACCTAGGCTATCTAGGCTACCTAGGCTATCTACACTATCTATGCTATCTAGGATATCTATCTGTGCTCGTGGGGTATTATTATCAGAGACTGGGTTCATCTGAGTTCATCTAAAACTATCAGTTCGGGATACAATGTCAATAATAATAATATAATAATAATAATAAAGATTTTTAGCGCGCACATATCCACCCTGCTGGGCGCTCAAGGCGCGGAAACAAAGAAAAACATTAATACAAACAATATACAATGATAGCATAGGGAAAACAAATTATGTACCGAGATACATGTACCTACAATGCAATTACAAATATACATCATCTTTGAAGAGTTGTGACATAAGATGAGTTTTAAGCATCGACTTGAATCTGGTTATACTATGACAAGATTTGAGTTTAGTTGGAAGATGATTCCAGAGTCTCGGAGCTGCGACAGAAAACGCACCTATCACCCCAGTTCCTTTTGAAGCTTCCTTGAGGAGTGACATGTTGCTGGAGCGCAAATTGCGTGATGGAGTGTAGACTTTAAGTAGTTCAGAAATATAAATTGGAGCAATGTTATTAAAGATTTGTGAACAATTAGCATAAGTTTAAAACAATTCTCTGTGAAACAGGAAGCCAGTGCAGTTCTTTCAAGATTGGCGTGATATGGCATGACTTTCTGGACAAAGTCACAACACGAGCTGCTGTGTTTTGTATGTGCTGAAGACGAGATATTTGATTCTGCGGAAGACCGAAGGAGAGCATTCCTTATCAAGCCGTGATGTGACAAACGCATGTATAATTTGTTCAGCAGCACTTTATTCAAGTATTTCCTAATTAGAAACATATTTCTGATATGAAATGATGATATGCTAACAATGTTGGAGATATGTGGTTTTAAAGTCATTGTCGAGTCAAATATAACACCCAAATTACGCATGTAATGAGGGGAGTTATCTCGCAGTCACCAATTGTAATAAATGGAAGAGAAACTTTAGACAATTGCTGACGTGATCCAAATAGAACAAATTCTGTTTTTCATCGTCAATTTCAGGGAAGTTTTGTCTCATCCAACTCTCTCTTGAATACATTTCTCCAGTGTTTTAATGCAGGAATCAGCAGGTTCTTGAGAAGATTTAAAAGTAATGTAAAGCTGCGTGTCATCAGCGTAAACATGGTAATTTAAATTATACTTCAAAATGATATCACGAACTGGAGAGGTATAAACAGTAAACCACTGTGGGCGAGCACAGAGCCTTGGGGTACAGAATAGTCAAGAGTAACAGGCTCGGAGATAGCGTTACCAATACAAACATGCTGAGGCCTATTTAAAAGGTAGGACTTACACCAATCAGGGGCTGTGTCATGTATTCCAAGATGATATTGAAGGCGGGAGAAGGATTTTATGATCGACAGTGTCAAAAGCGGCGCTAAGTCTAACAAAACTAATGCAGTGATTTTCCCTCATCCATGGCAGATAAAATGTCATTGTTGGCTGAAGAAGAGCAGTTTCCGTTCCATGAAATGGTTTGTAGGCTGACCGAAATGTGTCCGACAGGTTATTAGCACGAACATGGTCAGAGATCCGTGATGAAACAACTCGCTCGATTGTTTTTCCAAGGTACTTTAAATTGCTACTGGTCGGTAATTTTGAAAACTTCCTTGTCCAAATTGGGTTTCTTTAGGAGTGGTTTAACATGAGCAACCTTCTGGCTATTAGGGAAACAACCGGAAGAAAGAGATCTGTTTACAATAATTGTGATATACTTAGCAAACACATCAATATTTTGTTTTATTAGCGAAGTTGGCACTGGATCAAGTTCACATGATTTTGATGGCGATTTCATGATGAGTTTCTTGATCTCCGTAACACTAGTAGGCTCAAACATGGACAGTCTACATTGTGGATCCTGGCGTGATGGTGTTTGTGATAGAATGACAGGAACTGAGGAAAAGAACAGACGGATATTCTCAATTTTTGTGACAAAAAGTCTGAAAAAGCATTTTGGTCCTGATCGGAGTGTGTAGATGGAAGCACTGGAGCTTTGGGTTTATGAAGCAGCTTTTCAACAATGTTAAAGAGTTTTTCTGATCACCAGAGCTATCTTCCACAAGAGATGAGTAGTGTTATATTTTGCCTGGTTAATCATGTTCACAATATCACGTTGGTTACAGTATTCTTGCCGATGTACTCCAAGTTTCCCATTGTCACGCCCATCTTCGCTCAAGTTGACGGCGGATTTTCCTTGCAGCACGGATATCATCATTGAACCAGGGGATTCAGATTGTAGTTTAACAGTTCGAGTTTTTGCGAGCATGATCATCCAAGATGTTACGGACAGTAGATTCAAATAGACTGACACAAGAATCCAGCTCACCATCTTCAAGGTTGACATTTTCCAGTTGAGATTCAATATCATGACATAAATCTTTAATATTTACTTTTTCCAGTGGCGGTAGTTACAGAAATGGTAGGTATGGAGGTTTTTTAAGGTTCAAATTTACCATGATTGCATAATGATCAGATAAGCCAGGATGAATAGTTATATTCGAGATAAGAGGTGAAGTATTTTCACTGCTTATCATGAGGTCAAGACAGTGACCATACCGATGAGTGGGTGCTGTGATGTGCTGTATAAGTCCATGAGCAGAGAGCAGATCTTTAAACTGATTTGCATAATTGTTTGAAATAATGTCCATATGAATGTTAAAATCACGTTAAAATAATGTCAGATGGGTGTAAGAGATAATCGACAATTAATTTTCAAATTCCTGCAGAAAACTGGAGAAGTTTACATGTTTACCATCAACATCCCTTTCTGGTCGATAAATATTAACAAAGGCGAACAGATCTAGTGTTGCACGTTACCTCAGCATGCAGAGATTCAAATGTTAGGTAGTCAATGTTAACACTTTTCATACTGACAGATAAACTGGACCTAAAGAGTAGTGCAACCCCTCCACCGGTCTTTATTGGTCTGGGGATATGATGGAGAGGTAGCCAGCAGGAGTACACTCACGGGTGGCAAGTCATCATTAGGTTTAAACCATGTCTCGTTATGGCAACAAGATCCAAATTGTTTTGAAGTACAAAGTCAACAAATTCATCCGATTTGTTACATATGGATTAGTATTCAAGACACAGAGCTGAAGTTTAGACTCATCGTGAACATTTGGAGTTGAAGTTATGCCAATGTCGCTTGTTGATGTGGTTGAGTTCACTGCTGGGGTTGGTAAGGCTGGAGTGCTAGTTGTGTAAGTCTCACGGCGACCAGCTTTTTACCTCTATGTGTGCGGCGGTATGTTTGGGGTTGATTAGCAAGTATTCCAAGACAGTTCAATTGACTCAATCCTAAATAAGATAAAGCTACATCAGTACAGGAGCATTCATGAAGATTGAGTAGTTCATTCATTACGGCTGTAGGAAATTTTATGGAGCTGAGTGGCATTTGTGGGTTTGTTGATCAGTGTTTCAGGTCCAGGGTTTGGGTTTATGTCACCAGAAATTAAGAGTTCCAGGTGAAAGGTGGCAGATGAATTATCATAGTATGATATAGGACGTCTCAAGAATTTAAGATGGCGGATTTTAGTTGAACAATCTGTAGATTGCATCTTGTAGCCATCTACTGATGAGTCATTGAGACACCATGGTCTGGATAGCAGGAGTAGAATAAACAGGATGTAGACCTCCATTGTCTGATCACAAAGTTGTTGATCCAAACAAAGGCTTGTGGTCAAGCTACAGGTTATAATCTCTAGCTACAGGCTATAATCTAAATCAGAGTTGACTGCACAAATAAAATGAAGATCCAAAATGTATACACTCAACAGTAAATTTTTACTGCACAGACATACAAAAAAACAACAGTTTTTCACTTATTATAAGAAAACAAATGTACAAATACTCACATAAAACGTCCAGTAGATTCCAGGTGTAATAAGAAATCCACTAGTATAAAAATGAAGACAAACTTGTAGCTACAAAACACTTACTTAGCACAAAAACTGGAGAGCTGTTATGAGTTGCTGCTTGTAAGGCGCTCACTCAAAAAACCGCAAGCCGCAAGCCGCAAGCCTGCTCTGATTGTGATGATATACCCCCTTTAAGTGTTGCTAATTTTACAAGTATTTTCTCTCTTGAAAATGAGAGCATTTCCATCATAATAATTCCCAAGATTGTGTCATTCCATTATAGCCTTACCCTAAGACCAGAGAATCTGGGATTCTTTTCAAACAGTTCCATCTGGTAGTTGGGTAGAGATCCTATTATCTTCTGTATGATGTAGAGTTGATCAATCTCACTCTCTCCAGGGAAGAGAGGTTGTCCATCACTCAGCTCCCCCAGGATACAGCCGATGGACCAGATGTCAACTGCCTTACCATAGGGGGCGCTGTAAGAAAACAACAGAAAAACGGAACATAACAATTAACTGATTATTCAGAGTTTTTCTAGCCCTTATGTCATCCTCATTATTTGCATCCTTCATTCGGGAGGTGAATTTATTTTCAATATCAAATCCATGAAAATATTTTTGTTTGATGGGTAGAGAAGTCTGTCAGTCAGGAAACTTATGGTTTCTGTAATATCATTATCATACATGGTGTTACCTATATCCTATCCACCATGCAAAGCTTCAAAATCACATTTAATTTTACTTTATTTCTCTACCCCCTTTTTTGTATTTCTAAAAGAAAAAAATTAACAGAATTTAAATACAAACAGGTTCAGTTGGGAACAGTTAAATAATACCTAGACTTACGTGATATTACAAAAAGTAAAAAATAATTACACAGAACTGGCTCTCATTAACCCTTTAACCGTCAATGGTACAAATTTGTATTAAGTGAATGCATTCACTCCCTGCATAGATAATGAGCCATTGGTTGACCTAACCATACCAAATGAGGGCGCCCTGATCAACTAGAAGGATCTGCTCAGCACTTCTGGGTTTTCTCGCATTGACAGAAGCTGTTACTAGTGTTAGATTTTGTCAAAGTTTAGGGTCAAAATTAGAGATTTTTAAAACTTTTTAGTAAACCCTGAATGTTTGGCATGATGTTTAACATATATAGTTGATTGTTTTTTGCAAAAATGCTCCTTAGGCCTGTTAGAATGATTGATAATATTTTTGCAGGCTATTGGATTCTGTTACCATGTCAACGTATTTGAACTTAAAATTATTCATAGAGTTCATGTTACATAAGTCATGACCTACTTTCAACTTGACCATATTCAGATGAAATTGGGTTATTAAAAGAAATAAGAAAATTTCATAACAGTATAAAAAAGCATGACAGCCCACAAAAACAAAATTACCGGAAAAGGGTTTTAAGTCTAACGTAGTATTGAGTATGTTTTTCATTCAGAGTCAATTAGAGTAGCAGGCCTATTTTCATCAAAACTCAAACACTCACCCAAGGAGTAGCTCCGGTGAGCGGTACCATCGAGTAGCAACATAATCTGTGTAGTTTCCTGTACCGTTACCACCCAAGTTACGAGCAAAACCTACAAGAAACAAAAAAAAGGGTATAAATCACAGATAGCCTAATTTATACGGCAATAAATCTCATTGAGCACTCAGATGCAAGGCCATCCAAAAAAGTCTCTGGTTTGTGGTCCCTACATGCATTGCCTCAGATCTGTTTTTAATTTTAATTTTTTTTAGTGCTATGATATGATGTCCAAATGCAACCAAAATTGCTGGATCAATTGGAATTCCGTTGCGCTATGTTTTTCACATAGACGTTTGCCCAATTTATGCAGCCTATCTTAGCCACCATACTTTGTGTTTCGGCAATTTGGTCTGGTTCCAATAACTGTGTATAACAAGTATCACTTAAAAAAATTTTTTTTTTAAAGAAGCCGACATAGGACCAGAAATCAGAGACTTCTCTTTTTTTTCCTAACTTTGGTTGTCTGTTGTTCATAAGCACACACATCCAACTCATAACTGTTGCATAGTTTAGAAATAAAATATAATACTAATAATAATAATAATAATGTAGACTTATATAGCGCACGTATCCACCAAACTGGTGCTCAAGGTGCATTATATTATTACCCCTGCTCATCAGGTGCATAAATCATTCCTGAAACCATCTCAGCTCCCTGGGGAGTATACAGCTCAATTGCTGCCATTACAGCGCATATAGGGCTCATCAAACACAACAACCAACTCTGCCCTCACAGGTATCCATTTACTCCTGGGTGAAGAGAAGCAATTATGGTAAAGTGTCTTGCTCGAGGACATAAGCACCACGGTTGCGGTCGGGATTCGAACCCACATTCTGATGACTCGGCCATCAGAACACAAATCCGATGCACTAAACCGCTCAACCATGCCACACCATGAACATAGATTCCTCGCCTATTCTAGCAGGATGTGGTTTAATGTCATTTTACACAGATGAAAATTACAAAGATATGGATGGTGGATCTTTGAGTTCAATTACGATATCCTTAGTAGGTATCCTATTCATAAGTAGATGCGTCATACAGGCTCATATTGACGACATGCAAGAATAATCCACCATGTAATGGACCTTGTGTAATGGACTGAATGGTGTCATCCTTCATAAACAAACGAAAGCCACTCATTGGTTCATGTATGCGCACTGTGTGTGCCGCGCCTTTGAGTGTGTTATTTCACTTTTGTCATGCTTTCAATTTGATTCTACCAATGAAATGGCAGCCATAACTAAGATTCCAATCTTTTGCAAAACATAAATCACGATCAACTCTTACTCTTTACAATTTCTTCTGTAGCTCTATAAAGAACAAGTCAGCATTTTCGTATGTTAACAAACACTCCATATAAAGGAGGTGTGGATTATGTTAAAATGACGTCAAACTTAACCAGATTGTAATCTATTCAAAAGGTTCAACAAACATGATAGCTAGTACTACTTAAACAGAAACATGTATTCCAAACTTTCTGAAAGAAGGTAAAACTTAATTATTGGTGGTTGGTGGTTGCAACGGATAACATTACACAGAGCTGTTAAGCAGATAACTTGACTTAGCAAATAATGATGCTAAGCAGACTACCAGCCAAAGTACACATATTTTGTGTACAAGATTGGCAGGTGACCAACAAAACCTCCTAAGCAAGTTTTGTTCAGCTAAGCAGATATGACTTACCAAAGTCACACAGCTTCAGAACATCACGTACATCATGTAAATATCTCAATTCCTTTAAGGTATTGATGCTAAGCAATATAAAAAAAAACAGGCTACCAGCCAAAGTGCACATATTTTGTGTACAAAACTGGCTGGTGACCAACAAAACCTACTAAGCAAGTTTTGTTCAGCTAAGCAGATATGACTTACCAAAGTCACACAGCTTCAGAACATCACCTTCACTGATCAGAAGATTTTCAGGCTTAATATCTGGGAGGAGGAAACAGTTGTCAAAATAAAAATCTTAATACATTGCAAATATTTTGAAAGCCTATAGTAACAATAATAGTGGATTTTTATAGCACCAACTCCATCACGATGTGATGCTTATGGTGCTTTTTACATTATTATCCCTGTCAAGTTCCCTCATGGAAGTTTTAGGAGGATATCATCCGAGTTCCGAGTCCTAAGGCTACTCTTTTTAAAACTTCCTGGGATGTATACAGCCCCAAAAGCCTGTTAGACGCTCATCAGGTAATCAAACACAATCACCATATCTGCCCTCACAGGTCCCCATTTATACTCCTGGGTGAAGAGAAGCAATTTATGGTTAAGTGCCTTGCTCAAGGACACAAGTGCAGCAACCAGCATCGCTAGGATTCGAACCCTCATTATGATGACTCTGCCACCAGAACTTGAGTCCAGTGTGCTAGACCGCCTGGTCACGACACTCCACTATATCCACTATTGACCTTCATCACTGCACAGTCCACCTTGCTTTTATTCAATACAAGTCCATATTACTAAAATGGGACTGGATGGGGGAAATAGCCTGGTCCCTTTTCATGCATTGAGAGTTAGCCCTGTTATCTTACTTGTGTATACAGGGAACCTGGCTGCAGCATGATAAAGGTCTGTTGGGATTATCAAATAACATAAATGATCACAGTTTGCCATCAAACTTGCTTGGTTTAAAGTTGATGATGGTGTCTAAACATCAATTGATTTCTTTCTGTCTGAGGTGCTATTAAAATCAACTCAATTATTGACTTCAACAGATATCTGAATGTATTTTTAGAAAATTCTTATAAACACAATGAAATAAACTGAAACTTTCACAGGTTGGTTTCTGTAAATATCTCAATTCCTTTAAGGTATTGATGCATTTCCAGAAATCTGACTCTAAGTGTATTTTAGCTTTTTTAATTAACCCTAACTCCCGAGGCCCATTTGCTTAAACATAACCTGAATCCTTCCTAACTCCCTAGGCCCATTTGCTTAAACATAACCTGAATCCTTCCTAACTCCATAGGCCCATTTGCTTAAACATAACCTGAATCCTTCCTAACTCCCTAGGCCCATTTGCTTACACATAACCTGAATCCTTCCTAACTCCCTAGGCCCATTTGCTTAAACATAACCCGAATCCTTCCTAACTCCATAGGCCCATTTGCTTAAACATAACCTGAATCCTTCCTAACTCCCTAGGCCCATTTGCTTACACATAACCTGAATCCTTCCTAACTCCCTAGGCCATTTGGTTAAAATAACCCCGAATCCTTCCTAACTCCTAGGCCCATTTGCTTAAATAACATAGCCCGAATCCTTCCTAACTCCATAGGCCCATTTGCTTAAACATAACCTGAATCCTTCCCTAACTCCATAGGCCCATTTGCTTAAACATAACCTGAATCCTTCCCTAACTCCCTAGGCCCATTTGCTTACACATAACCTGAATCCTTCCTAACTCCCTAGGCCCATTTGCTTAAACATAACCTGAATCCTTCCTAACTCCCTATGGCCATTTAGCAAAACATAACCTGAATCCTTCCCTCCCATAGGCCCATTTGCTTAAACATAACCTGAATCCTTTCCCTCCCCTAGGCCCATTTGCTTAAAATAACCTGAATCCTTCCTAACCCCTAGGCCCATTTGTTACACATAACCCTGAATCCTTCCTAACTCCCTATGCCCATTTGCTTTACACATAACCTGAATCCTTCCTAACTCCTAGGCCCATTTGCTTAAACATAACCTGAATCCTTCCTAAATACCTTTGCCCATTTGCTTATACATAACCTGAATCCTTTCCTAACTCCCTTGAGCCCATTTGCTTACACATAACCTAGACCAAAAAACCCTTCAGTAGTAAAGCAAGCACATGGCTTATGCACATGTGTTTCTAATCTGTGATGCGATGTACATGACCAGGGACCATCCTGCATGCATGGACAACAAAGCAGTGTCACTACACTACAACAAACATGGATGTACATATTCCATGGAAAGGCAAGTAAGTATGCCATAATCTCAATCCTCCAAAACTTTTCACTTCCTTAGCAAAGAAGATTGTGGAGGATTTTGAGTTCAATTAATATATAATCAAAACTTGTAAGTGGTCTCTTGAAATTACACTTTCATGACATTATATGTAGAACAGAAAAAGATCATTGCATTCTGAAAACGTGAGATTTTAATAACCTTTTAATTAAAACAAATAAACTTGAAAAAATTATAGTCACTTGTCCATTCCAATGGTAAAATTCTGATTAAATATAGTGAAGTAGGATACTTGTCCTAAGGACCCTTGGACTCCATTCTATGAATGTAATATTTTTCAAATGCAAATCAAGTGAAAGTTGTTTCCCCTGTTAACCTACACTCTATGGATTATGTCATTTGACGACACCAGTGAATTGCCTTCTGAAAGCTGGTTGGTACAGACGTAACTCCTGTACGCAAACAGGAGAAAGAATGAGAGATACCAAAATTTTAAATTGCAAAGAGGGAAAACATATTTGGTAGGAAAAGATTGAGAAGAGACCAAGTATTTTATTTCTCTCTCAAAATGTGATACAGAGGTGATATCATTGTATTACTGCTGGAATAATTATGGAGTTAGTTTTACCAAGCTTCATATGCTTGATGCCAAAGCACAGATATTTCTACCGTAGCTGAAAAAAGGAAAGGAAAGATCCATTATGGTAAATTACCACAGGAATCGTTTCATACTTCCAGTGAGAAAGTCCCCAACTGCACTGTATGTTTCACAACATTCAGCATTCCATTAGCCATGGTTGAATAAGAACGACTGAGGAAAACCCACAAAGAAATTCCCCATCGCGGACAACATTCAGCATACTTTGAATGCAGTACAATCACAGATTATTGGCCCCAAACTCTGAGAGGAAATATTGTAATATACCCCAACAAAAGTCACAGTGCAAATAACTGCTGAAGTCTACTGACAAAGGGGGAAGGGTTTCAATGCACACACTGGAACATATCACGGTCACCTGGAGGTCCATTGTGTTTTTTGAGGAAGTTCATTACAAGAGTGTTTATTTTTATTAGAGATTATCCACTGGTGACTTGGATATGTGATATGTTGACTTAGGCCCCATGCATGATTGACAGGCATTGTTTAAGCTGAAATCAAGTTCACCGTTACCTGTTCGTGCAACGTGCAGATGTCGGTTTTTAACTTTCGTGGTCATGAATCTGTATTCGACGACAATATATAAGGAGTAGAGGCTGTAATTCTTATAATCACATTCTGTAGCTTACATGCTGCATGAACCAAGAAGAAGAACCTAACAATAATCTGATAGTCCCAAAAGAAAAGGTCATTCCTGACCTAAGGAATAAATAAATGTAGCTATCTTCCATTAATTTACTTCAAATTAAATGACATTTGAAAGCAAAGGTTGTTCCTACTGAAGCAGTGAAATTAGGAAGGTTAGTATAAATAGCATGTAAAGAAGACACACAGCCCTGTTGTATTCAGGGGGAATAAGACATGAGATAGCTGAACTCAATGAATAAGGGTGAATACCTTCATGATGATCATCATGATAAGAAAATTTAAACTTAATAGGCCCAGTTCACTTATAGATGAAAGCAAATTTTGATTCATAATTCATACTTGAATGTCCATAATATGCATAATAAACAATACTGCTTAATTTTTATAGTACAACCATCTGGTTGAACCATTTTCCTTTAACCCTCAACTACACCGACTACAAAATCAAAATCAGTCCAAAATGTTGATATAATTGCCAAAAGAGGTTGTCTAAAATGCTTAAAAGTCGACACTGTTAAACCTTCGTGGTAAAGTACATTTACAGGTCAAAATTGACACCATCTTTGACTGGTAAAAAGCATTGTTTGGTATTGTTCAGGGTGGTGGGTCAAAATGATAGTAAAAACCAAAAGTAAACAATGCCTATGTGTAATGCGCACTTGGGTCAATAACAGTCAAAAAAAACAGGCGACAGTTGACTGATTTTTGACCTCTGTAACTAACTTTGCTACCACTAATAGTTCAACTATAGTAGGAGGGTTGAAACTGTTATAATCATGGTCATTTATAGCAGAAAGAACCGTCATGTTTGAAATATATGAATTTTGAGAATAATTGAGTTGATTTGAAGATGTAGGTGCGCAAATAGTAAACCGAAGGTGGTCGGGTCCGGGTTAATTCTTGTGACACCGCAATCTCCTGTGACACTCTGTGAACACTCGAGCTCGTAGTGCTTCTATACATTAGCGTCAGTGCAAGCGGGCAAAATGAAGGGTTGGTGTTTATCACATTGTTTATCATTGATAGCCAAAATTTCAACCGGTCACTGTAATATTAAAGATTGTTTGATTTCCTATAAATAACAATATTTGGATGTTTATGTTGCAGCTTTCTCTGGTACACCATTGGGTAATTCCTTCTAACAGCTCAAACAAGTACGTTCTGAGTCAAAAAAAAAAGAGGAAAATAGGAGCAATAGTATACAAATAAGTTACATATGAATGATGACAAATTTGTTTGTTTGTGCTTGAAACCAAGTGAATGTAGTCTGCCCTGAGTTAAGAGGTTATAGGTGAACCTCTGGTTTGTCTATTTCTATTAAGGTCAGTATCCACATATTCTAGAAGAGATTGTATGACTCTATAAAGCTTAGTATAATGGTAGTGACTGGGATGTCCGCCGCAAAGTCAGTTGATGGATAACCTAAGACTGCATCATAAAGGACCCTGTTAGCTGGTATGCTGCCCTATCATGTCTATACCTGCACAGCAGTCAAGTCATATGTATGCCCAATACCGATCTTGTGTCGCTGAGGATGGATTATAGTCCATCAATCTCATTATGGGGTATCAAATGAATTGAAGCTTTGCATGTTGGATTGAATAATAATAATCAGGATCAGATTGAGGGAACACCATATTAATTTCTAATCTCTAATCTCTTGAAAGAAGTGTGCTGTGGTTCTGTGAAAGTGAAACCAGCAGTGAAGAACTATTTCAGAACCACTAGCGTTCATGTCCAACGTCGAAGGAGATTATTGCCAAGGAGAATGTAATCGATAAAATTGATCTTTCTATGGGAAGTGGGATCATCAGTTATCAATTAATCCTTCCCCCAAAAAAAAAAAAAAAAGGTTCCTGCCAGTATCCTCCAATCAAAAATTATAATATAAAAAAACATGTGCAATCCACTGTGGTGCTCAAAACCACCCTTTAAAACTCTGTAACCTCCCCTCTCCCACACCCTCACCACTTTGATAAAATTGATAAACACGACCATGCCTTAACTCAAAACAGATGACTGTATATGTTATCATGACAAACATATTTCAAACTGTATTTATCATACAATGATATATTTAAACACACATTTATATATTGATAGCTCAACAGTCAGAATTCACTTTCAAATCCTCCTCAATCTTGCCCTATAAAATCTTCTGTTTCCTAGAATCCATTTGTGCCAGCCCCTGAACAACTATATTTACTTCCTAAGCCTCTCAATTGTATCCATTACTCACCTCATATTTTTAAAACACACATACTTATTCTAGCGCAACAGCTGCCAATTCCTTCACTTTAAATCCTCCTGATCTTTTCCTATACAATTTGTCATGTTTCCTTAATCACTCAACAACTATATTCCCATTATTATGTGTGTTCCTAAATCCATTTGTATTGCCCGGTCTCGAACTATATTATTCACTTCTAAGCCTCCAATTGTATCTATATATCACTTCATTATAAACGACCTGCGTATCAGACTTGTGAGACACCTGGACGCAATCATATTCTTTTTATCATACAATTAAATATAATATTTCAAAACACATTTATGCTAAGCTCAACAGCTGAATTCATTTCAAATCTTCCAACCTAATCGCCCTACAATTTGTTCTATGTTTTCCCTAAATCCATTTTCCCAGCCCCCAACAACTTATACCCATGATTTTGTTTCCTAAATCATTTGTACAGAAACCTCCCTCCTCACCTCCCCACCCCCCCCCCCCGACAACTATATTCACTTCCTAACGCTCCAATTGTATCCATAGATGCTTCATTCATTATAAACGAACTGCGTATGAGCTCTTGTGAGACACCTGGAGGCAATCCGTGCAACATCAATCCTATATGCACAACGCTTGTTCTCTTGTACTCTTCATACATCTTCATTATGTATGTTGTAAGACATTGTGTCTTGGCATAATCTTATCTGAAAGATGAGGACAGTAGCATTGAACCCAGGTAGACATATGTATAACAAGAATAGTGAATGTCATGGCATACATGAAAATGGACAGCGTATGTATATGAGACCTGATCATCCAATAAAATAAGCTTAATGTCTTCCTCCGATGAATGTAGCTTCATTACACCCCCTTCACTGTCTATATTTTCTTCCAGTGTTCATTCATTATCATCTTACCCTTTAAATATATTCAAAGACGAGATACAGCTTCACCTCACCTCCCGAAGGCCTCCCTGAGGAACAAGACAACAAGACATAAATTTCAAGATGTCCATTATCAAGCAATAATCAAGCAACTTCTACTGAAATGTTCAGGTAGAGAATCATTAGCATAAGAGTGTGGCTCACGTAAAGAGAAAAAAATGGCATAAATGTTATTGTTATTTGATATTTTGAAGGAAAAAAAAAGCACTACAGATAAACAAATGATTTTGTTTGTACAGTTAAAAGGTACTTTCAGTCAATTTGTAGAGGCAGAGTCACAGGTGCAGTCTTCTATACACAATATATGTACTTAATTCTTAAATTGCAGTCAGATTTCCTTAAAGTAAGAAAATAAGTAATCAGTCATAACATATTATAGGCATACAACATATTGACTTGCTTAGTGAGTACACAATAAAACTAGCCTCCCATTGATCCCTGCAGTGTTATTTTTTCCCCAGGCGAACGCTTCCAGGAATCACCAAGGGAGCCTAGTTTTTTACTGCACCACGAGTGAAAACAGTCCCAATATTTGTTTTATAACACCTCACATTTAGACTCACACAATTTATTAAGAGACCTGCTACAATAAATCAAACCAATACATGACTTTTATTAACTTGACAACACTCAAAATTAATTATTACACTTCTGTATACACATATTTATTCATGTTAAAATAACAGCATTGATGCGCATTTAGCATCCAATTCCATGGCTAATTCTATTGGTTGCGTCGCGTGGGCTAGTTCATTGGTTGCCATATTATTCTTTCCTTGTTTGCTTGTCATTACAGTAAAAACAGCTAACATCATGTGACACTCTCTGAACCAATCACAAGACAGAATCTATGTATGAGGGTGTAATATTTTGTATACTAAAGCAACACACTATTTACACTTGTCATAAGAATGAATGTAAATAGCCAATCTGTACACAAAGGTTTGTACATAAACCAAACCTGTACAAGTTTTAAGCCTTATTTCTGTTGAATTGTGAATGAGAAAAATGTGAAAATTAATTTTAAGGTCAAAATTCGTTTGGGAAATGATTTTATAATAGAGACCTCTGACCAGAAAGATTTCAAGGATTTTGTTTTTATTATTTTAAAAAATTAACAACAGTGTACATTACCTTTAACCCTTCTATGACCAAGAAGGGTCAAAAATCAGTCCAAATGTTATATACTTGCCAAGGTACATATATATCTAGTGCACTCAAACACATCAAAACCTTACATATAGTAAGTACATTTTCAGGTCAAAATGAAATCAGCCGGTTTTGACTGGTAAAGCATTGTCTTGTGTTGTTGAGGGTGGTGTTAAAATGACAGTAAAAAACTAGTCAAAAAGCCCCCACATATTTAAGGTGTCAACAGTCAAAACAGGCAGTTGACTCATTTTGACCACTATATAAGTTACTTGCCACACTCAAGTTCAGCTACAGTAGAAGAAATTAATGATTAAAATAGAAAGTTTTAACAAAAAATGATTATTAATTAAGTTGTTTATTTGAGTTCCACGATGTTTTCTTGTTTTGACTGCCTGAGTACTTTTGGATTCTCTCAGCGTTGATTCTCCTACGTCCTTCATTATCTGGCAAAATAAACACAAAAACATCACTTAATACCAAATAATGAAGTAAGATCTATCAAATGTCATGATAAGTAAAACAGGCAATCATAATAAATTTCATCTCAAAGATCTTTATGTAATGTGTGTACATCATTCTCTGACCTGGATTGTTTGTCTTCCAAATATATACAGCCGTACTTTACTATGGTTTCTTTTAAAAATAAATAAAAACACTTTTAAAAATAACTAAGTTCACAAAATGCTTTACTAAACAGCATGTGACAATACGCATTTATGATATACACATGTTGCATCATCAATCGTTGAAAATCAAATGACCACGCTTGACAAGGGGCAGTATCGTCACGATTAGAGGAGAGACTTTCAACAGGGGGCATGGAAGTTATCCTTATTAAGATGAACATAGTACCTGAAAATTACTGGCTCATGTATGCAGCAGCAACGGTACATGATAACCTTATCATGTGGGAGAATTATTGCACAGTCACTGAGTTAACCCTAACCCCTAGGTATTCTGGCTAGGGAATCAGTGCACTTTGGAAACATACGCCCTTATCTTCAAAATGTATCATGCTATTTTTTCGTTGATCTTTTATATCTGTAATTTATGGCCTGTACTTCTGCCAGGTAGTTAATTTGCCCCTCTATTTGAAGAGGTGAAAGTACTAGGTTCTGAAAGTGCTTTGAATTTTCCCCAAAAAAGTGCCCCTTGGAGGTTTTTTGATGATTTGGGTGGTTAGGCTAATTGAGTAACCTAAACAAGCACTCTGATTCCATGTCCTGCTGATTTCATTAACACTGCCCTTCTTGCCAGGAATTGTCTTTGGACTTAATGACTGTTTAAGGACTGTTTTAAGGCACTGGTTTTGGCTCATTATTTTTGTGAAACATCCTCATTAACCCCAACTCCCTAGCACTTAATTACCACCAGGTACCTTCCTCAATCCTTCATAATCCTCCCAATGTGTTTGTGCATGAAACTCACTGCCTCAATCCTTCATAATCCTCCAACTTCGAGTTTATGCGAAGCCTGCTACCTCAAATCCTTCATAATCTCTCCATCATCAAAATGCACGACCCTCCTCAATCCTCCATAATCACTCCAATTGGTGATTTTCTAACGCAATTCATTCTCCAAAATCCTCCAAATCCTCCGGAGGATGGTAGAGGAATTTAGGAGGTTAAGGTTAAAGAGTTTTATAAATTTACTGACTTTCTACAATACAAGATGGGCATGTGCCGATTTAAATATATTTTTGTGGGTAAAAAAACAACAGAAATGATATCTTTTAGCTGATAGTAGTGAGATCGATATCATGAAATTATGGAACAGCTTAAACTGAATGGGGTTAGCAAAGTTACATAGTTAATTTGTTTTACATTCAAATGCATAGATGATCAATCACAAGTTGTTTTCTCATAACTCCTACCATGTAGATTTTTCAATAAAATATGTTATCCATTTTAAATTGAAAAGGAACTGACTGTATATTATTAAAAATGTTAAATATCGCCTTGTTAAAAATATCAACAACTCTTATTTTCTTCCCACTGCAGTTATATTTATACTGTATAGTGTGCTATTAATACTGGGTTATGCCCCAAATCTAGCATGATGTTTTATCAAGGCAAAACTAAATAATATAATACATGTAATGTAAGATTTTGTATTCAATCAGTGTGAAAGATGACAAAAGAAAAATTAGGATTAAATTAACAATATAAGGCAATTAGAGTTTACGGTAATACCAAAGTGTGATATTCTCTTCTTGGAAGCAGCAGGATTTAGTCTTGAAGGATAGTTCTCTATCCTCACTACTAGTTCATTTCAGAACTACATCATCCCTTCCAAGAAGAGATTATTACACATAGTGTTAACTGTACATATGTCAATTCTTTTCTATCCAATTATGCAAAGCTTAGCCAGCCGAATATACTACTCAAAACAATTTAGGGGAACACCGAATAATCTTGAAGTTAAACAAGATCATTTATTTCAGATAAACACAAATGTTTCACAGAATTGATGAGAAACAACTGCACAATGAAACAAGATGATAAAGGATGCATGTAGTGATTACACATTTCATTGACATGACCACTTGAAAGAGAGGGGCTGCAAAATAAATGAAAATCCCGGTTCATAGAACATTTCAAACCTATTTGATGTTAAAAATCCTGGTGTTCTCTAAATTGTTTTTAAGTAGTATATCTTCTTAGGATTAACTCATAATCTAAACTTCATCTTAATAACCCTTCACAACAACAAAACTGAACATGGGAAAAGTCTTTCTCAGTGAGTAAGTAGGAAAGTCTTTTACCCAAATAACATGTCAATATTTAGTACTCAGAGCAAAACATTGAGATTTATCCATAACGTATTGTGTGGGTAATTCTTAATTTTTATTTAAAGACCCAGATGAAGTTTTTTCCAGAGTCAATAAATATCTTCTTGTTACCAAATGAGCTCGCCAGTAGTGAAGTGTCCCATTGATTGCATGGACTCATGTTTAATATCTGAAGTTTGGCATTGGAAGGGCATTCAGTCCAGGCACCCAGCCTTCCCCCAGTTGGGTGCGGAGGGTATAATCCAGGGCTTTGTGCACCTTTGGCATAATCCCCCCCTTTGGTATACCATGTCAGTAGTCAATGATCCATAAACCTTGGGGAATCAAACCCGCTAGAGAACAGGGATTGGAATGAGGGGTATGTGAGGGATTTGCAACTGATTTCCTTTCTGCCCTGAAGGCTGAATGTATTTGACAAGCCGATCACTGGACAATTGTACAATCATTTTACACCTTAAATAGAAACTTGAACGCAGAACCGCCTGTTGATGAGAATATAACAGCCAGAAAAAGCTATGGCAGCATGAAGGAAGTTTATAAAAAACAAGTAGTACGGTAACTAAGCACCAGATATAACTGAAATATATTTTGAACCACGATCCATGTAGAATTACTACAGGCGATCCCATTATATAAATATATATGTAGGATTCATATATATTTTGTCCACATCCACCACATCATATAGAACTGTTACTACATAGATTCTAGGTAGAATCTCGATAGGGAATAATGTGACATTCTATATGACATTTCCATATAGGATCTCTTAGACATTCTATAGGATTCTTATGGCAATAGTCCCACAGGATGTGAGAAGAAAAAAACCTATAGCAATCCTACATAATATTACAGAAAAAATGATTCATTTAGGTATTTTTTGTATGGAGTGCCATGGTCGAAAGCGGGCTTTAGTGCATTGGATTTGTGTTCTGAGTCGTCCAGAATGTGGGTCAATCCCGATCACGACCATGGTGCTTGTATCCTTGAGCAACACACTTTACCATAATTGCTTCTTCCACCCAGGAGTAAATGGGTACCTGTAAGGAGCAGAGTTATTGTTGTGTTTACGAGCCCTATATGCGCCTGTAATGGCAGCAATGAGCTGCTTATACTCCCCCAGGAGCTGAGATGGTTTCTGGAATGATTTATGCGCTCTGATGAGGCGGGGTGGCAAATGTACAAGCGCTTTGATAATTTTGTTTAAGAGCGCTTAAAAAAAAAAAAAAATGCCCTATTTATTATTATTATGGGTACCTAGCACAACATCACCCTTTGGCTAGAGTAAAACAAAAAAAATAAAAAATTTAAAACAGCGAACTTGTTTTTCATCTGAAATAAACAGGACTAATTTGTATATGGAAGACACACTACACTTTTGTGCATAGACTACATGCATACCTGACTTTTCTGCAAGCATTGGACAGGCAACCTAATTAATCATGTATTTGTATGTGGATTTATACTTAGTAGCTGCCGATGTCAAAAAATTAATATATGATTTCTGCCATCAAGGACTTATTCTTCTACTTAATTAGAAATCCTTTATTAACCCTAACTCCCTAAAGCATTGTTACTGAACAATAAAACTCTTCAAAATCCTCCAACTGCTTTTTGTTGTCAAGGGAGGCTTACAACATACATGGACCATTAAACAAATCAATCAGACTAAAATACTAATTGTAAATTTTTGTATAAAAAAAAAATTTAAAGCGAAATAAAAGCGAGCTCAAGTGTTTGTTGGAACAAACACACGGTGTTCGTGTGGAACTTCCCGGGTTCAATCAAATTATCATCGATGATGTCAATATACATATTGTGCAAAGGTGTATCATCTTTTATTATAACAATATCAATTTCATATTCAAAAGAACATATCAATTATGTTAGGAATGTGGTTGTTGAATTTAACTTCTGTTTGGACGAGGAAGAAAAAGGTCAGATCATAGGATTTGAAGGTCATATACATGACCTCCTCATTATCATGAAAAAATAATTAGTACCTGCTTTGGTTCAATTTCTGACAGATTAGAAAAATAATTTTTTTTTTAAATGCCGCTAGGGGCACTCTGAACTTTGATGACATCATCAAACATATTTTTGAAAGATAAGATGTCACCAGTCACTTTATTCACAGAAGTCATATTCAATTTTCCTGAGATGTATTTTTCTGGATAGAAAATTATTATTTTCTAAACCTGTTTGCCCAGATGGCATTGTGACGGGTGATAACGTCATCAGTCACATTTTAAAAAGGTCACATGTCAATAAGTAATTTCCATCCACTGAAAGCATGTTCTAATACCATATCATGGACCCTATAAAAAGTGCTTCAGAGTATTTTTTTTCCCTTAAACGACCCGGGTTTGACCGAAGGAGAGGTCAGATTGGGTCATGTCTGTATACAAAATGTCACATAATTCAAGATCTGTAAGATGGAAGCTAAAGATTGTGTAAACATCTTTTTGTGGGTCTCATGAGATATGATTTCGAAATATTAAAAATTTGATTTATAGTAATTTAATATCTGATGACGCGTCACAACTTTAACTAAAACTATGACACAACCATATTGGATAACTACATGTTATGGTCCGGATATGTGTCAAGTTTGAAGGATCTGTGAACTTGCAGCTATGGATTTTTGTTCGATAAGTTTCATGAGGAAGAAGCAAAAACAGCAACAATAAAACGAACAATTTCAAAGAGGTGTTAGGTACGACAGCGCTTACACTGCCCTTTAATGCAAAACATTATCCTACAATCAAAGGTACTCATTTTAAAAGATTATTGGGTACAGATCAAAACTTTATTCACAGAAATACCTTTCTGAACTCAACAATTGTTTATTATTAGAATTGACAAACACATCTTACCTTCACTGTCTTTGTAACTTCTTTATAGCAACAATTTTAATATTTTCCTGTAAAGAGAAATTAAAGGAACAAAAAATAAAATGAATCAGGAAGCGAATAAGACCAAGGAGATAGCTATCTAGGCTGGAAGAAAAAAAGGTACTGGATGAGGGAGAGAGAAGAATTACAGAATGCATATATAGACTCAGAGGCCATGTCCTCTGTGTGTTAAGTTCAAGTCATGAAGATTGGAGTCCACAGAAAGGTCTACTGGATTAACCATAACCTTCCCCAAATCCTAGAAAAATCCTTCCAAATCCTCTCTTGCTAATAAAGTGAAGGATTTTGAGGGATTGAGATTGCATGCTACATGCTATTGCCCCGCTACAAGTGAAGGATTTTGGAGGATTGGGGTTATTAGGCATACTTGGCCTTTCCATGGTACCCATGTACATCCATGTTTGTTGTAGTGATTGCAAGTGTCAGTGCTTGGGTCAGTGGACACTGTTTACGTTCCATGCATGCAGTGAGGGTCCTGGCCCATGTACATATATCAGAATTAGAAACACATGTGTGCATACATGTTATGTGCTTGCTTGGCACAACTGAAGTTGATTTTGGAGGATTCAGGTTATGTGTAAGCAACATGGGCCTAGAGAGTTAGGAAGGATTCAGGTTATGTGGCAAAGCGAATGGGCCTAGGGAGTTATGAAGGATTCAGGTTATGTGTAAGCAAATGGGCCCTAGGTTAAAGCGAGCTGTCTTAAACATAATATATATTCTTTTAAGGTGTTCATTCTTTCCTCATTATGCATCTTATGATGTGTACATTGATAAAGGCAAAAACAAAGCCTCAAAGTGTCACCTCAGACCGCCATAAGCATTTTAATTTTCTTTTAAGCAGTGAAGAACAGCCAAAAATTGCTGGATCAATTGGAATTCTGATGCTCAGGTGTTTAAATGACTTTTCACATAGGATTATGAACATTTGCCTGATTTGTGAGGCCTCTCTTAGTCGCCACATACTTTGTGTATGGAAATTTTGATCTGGTTCCAATCACCAAAAAAAAAAAAAAAAAATGCACAACAGACTTTTTTTGGCCTAATGTCAACTATGCATTTATAAAGTTCTACAAATTATGTCAGCCTTTATCAATTTTACAGCTTAGGAAATACTGCCTGGTTAAAACTTTTGAAAACAGTTATTGGAGGCCAAGTGAAAGTCACTAAAAGTATGACCCCTGAGTCATAAAGTGCTACACATTTGGAAATTAATTGACATTATTTTGACACAAAATCAAGTCAATCAAATGTGAGATGACAATGTTCTTTTTCCTTAGGAGTTTGCAAAAATAAATGTTTGTTTTGTTTCATACAATTTTAAGAAAGTTAAGTGTAGTGAATCAGACTATTCTTATTTTGGGAAGTTTATAGTTCAACAATGGCTTTAGCAGTTTTCATTGTTGGTTGTGTGTTATTCCAGTCAGGGCGTTGTGTTACATAGAGAATGAACCCCATTGACCTCCTCGTCAGGCCTGTAGAAGGTACCTGACTTGATCTGACCTGTAATTGAAAGATCGACCCATTAATGCACCTCTACTGGACACTCATGGTTTGCACAGGAGATTTTGATTGTAATGGAACAACCAAGGAATTATTATTATTCTACTGGCAACAATCGAATGGGTTCCTACAAAAATGTGAGATTTAACTGCTTGTTAACTCAGTGAGCAATGATTGACTGCACCTGAAGAACACTTGGTGTATGATTCTAAAAAAATATACTACTCAAAAACAATTTAGGGAACACTGGATTTTTTAACATCAAATAGGTTTGAAATGTTCCATGAACCCGGGATTTTCACTTTGCAACCCCCTCTCTCTTTCAGTAGTCATGTCATGAAATGTGTAATCACTAAGGATGCATCCTTGATCAATAATCCCTGTTTCATTGTGCAGTTGCCTTTCTCATCAATTCTGTGAAATCATTGTGTTTATCTGAAATAAATGATCTTGCTTTTAACTGAGATTATTCCAAGGTTCCTAAATTGTTCTGGAGTAGTATAATAACTAACATGCTACTCTTCCATCAACTAATGTGATAGATTCAATGTTTACCAATGTTTTGTTTGCTGTTAGAGAAATGGCTTTATTGTTGTTAACTCAAAAGACATGTATGAGTACATTGTACATGTGTATATTTCCATACACACACCGACAAATTTGCAATAAAGCTTAAATAAATAATATTTTCTTCTAAAGAATAAGATTTTACATTAAAGGGACTAATATCATCAACGATCTGAGTATACTTTCAACAGGGCAGTGACTGAAAATAATACCCTAGGATGAGCAGCATGCTAGCTAGCACCATTTCCATGCACTGTTGAAAGTCTGCTCTTATCATCAAAGGTATTTGCCAGGATTTAGAAATAGGGGTAGTTTCAGGTAAAGTTGTGATCGGCATGGTGATCGTCATCAAATATCGAAATACACTAAAATCAAAATTTTAATATTTCAAAAACTCATATCTCATGAACCACAAAATATATTTACAGATCATGAATTATGTGACATTTCAGACACAGACATGACCCAATCTGGCCCGTATCCTTCCGTGGTCCGAACCCCGAAGTTTAAGTGAAAAAAAATATTCTGGAGAAGCACCTTTACAGGGTCCATGATATGAGTACTTGGACATGATTTCCAGTGGTCAGAAATTACTATTAACGATGTGACCTTTTTAAAAATGTGACCGATGGCGTCTATCACCTGTCACAGCGCCCTCTGTCGACAGGTTTAAAAAATATATTTTCATCTGAAAAACCATAGGAAATTTGAGATATGACTTTTGATATTGATATTGTTATAATAAAAGATGATACTCTGGCTTGCAAAATATGATTGACATCATACGATGATAATTTGATTAGAAACGGACACCATGTGTTTGTTCTGACAAACACTTGAGCCTTCAGTTCTTCCTGATTTTTCAATGAGGTTTTGCTGAAATGTTTAATGGGGGTAAATTTTTTTTTTTTTAAAGTATGACCCGCCCAAACACTGTGAATTAACGCTCCTACTGATAGACCATTTGAAACCATTCAAAATTTACACTTTCAAAAAATGCCCATTGGTTTTGTACACAATATTGGTGATACCTATTTTGAACAGTGTTGGTAGCAAGCTTACTCACCATTCAAATCCATTCAAATGCATAGAGGGTCCATTGATTCACCACTTAGAAGCATCCAAACAAGGTTTTGTATTAGCTGTACTATCATTTGGAAAGATCCAAACAAGGTTTTGTGTATTAGCTGACCTACCAATTCAAAACCATTTGGGGGAATCAATACTGTACTGATGAAGTTCATTTCCACCATTCAAAACCACAAAAGTTAATGGTTTCAAATGGTTGCATCAACTTGTATGAAAGGTACCAGAAGTAGGAGTGTGGTTAAAAAATACAACATATGTACCTCAATAAAGTTAACTGAACTACATGCACACAATGTATACATTTTGTATGCACTCCTGTGCAGTGGTTTGCATATCAAATATCAGTATTCCAAACACACCACAGGTCCCATGAGGTCTAATTTCAAGTGATACACAAGTACACCTTATAAGTATGGAGTTGTGTATTTTCTAATAGGCATTTGGTCAAATAACGGCTGACGGTAAATATCATATTGTTCACTTCCCATTGATTTACATGTACATGTATTTCTTGTAAGTGTTGTTAATACAGTTTTCATAAAAGGAAATTACGGGTTGCCAATTATTGCTATCCTACTGAGGACCAAATCTTCAGGGAATAAAAACATACATAATTTGGTTGTAACTATGGAAACGTGAGTGCTTTTTGCTCATTGAAAAACCGAAGATAAAATATATATATGCTACTATATATACTACTCTAAATATTCAAAATGTAAAACACTTGAATAATTCACTATAATGGTAGTTAGTTGCATTACCACTCTAAAGTGTCCTAGGAAGAGTCAAATTGTGCTTATTTATTTTTCTTTTGTTATGTTTATCAATTGATATGAATAAAAAACTATTTTACGTTTAATTTATGTCTGGATTGGGCTAATTATTTTAATTTGATTTTTTACAAAATTGCCTCATCTAATTTCAATGTTGCCCCAAGCAGTGCGGCTTGTTCGTGATCGTAGACCTTAAGAGCACATAAACCATGAATAAAACTAAGCTCCAATGTTAGCACCAATGTTGCCATTGTGTTTAGTTGCTCCATGGTTAAACAGTGGGATTATAAAAAGGGTCATAAACTGTGCTAAATTCACCCATGTACAGTGTATGTACAATGGACTTACCGCAAGTTGCATAGTAAACATGACCGAGCAGTACCGATAAATCTGTACTGTAGGTTTCACCGTACATTAACTGCCGCAAGAAGGCCCCGCCGAATCAATGGCACATGGATACACATACGAGGAGTCATTAGTGGTGAATTGTAAGCCGTCATATGAACCGCTTTAAAAACATAATTCTGCACTGCGATGATTTTTAAAACAAGATCCAAAATCACACACATAATTAATATTGTCAAAGAATTGCAATAATGACATCTTTCAGTGACTTCACAATGAAACTATTATTTTAAGCGTTAATGTGGTGTCGCTAAGTGTAACAATTTAATTTCTAACGTTAGTAATAAGCCTATTGCTTGTGGGTGCACATACACATGTAAGTTACACGGAAAACAAGCAACTTACCCTGAGATTTTCGCTTCAAGACTAAAGCTACTCTTTTTCTTTTCTGGACGTTTCTTTACCTTCTGACTTAAAGGAAATATTGTTGTACATTGCATCAGGGCGAAAGCATGGCTTTAAATCTCATGCCAAACTGGCTCTGAGACTTCCCCGGTCAAAATATGTTGGCTCAAAGTGAGCCAGAGGCTACATATCCCACTAAATTACTCCGTTGGTCCTGACCATTTCGCCCAGGTCTGCACCCAACCACACCAATACACCAACAGCCCCAGGTGCTGATTCAATATATATTCACCAATTATTTGATAAACAAAAGGTCTGTCAGCACTTATTTAGACCTTAAAAACATGTGCATAATTTTTGCTGAAAACGGCACTCAACATCATGATAGAACCTGTATATTAGGGTCTGGTGGAAATCGGTGAGCACCAGATTCCTTCTGTGGTGCTAGCACCACACAGTGGATACAGAGCATCTACTGGGGCAGGTACATGTACAACACACCTGAAACATGTTCCCTAAAACAGCAGGATATCTACTAAATTTAGCTGAAAGAAGTCTAATATGACATAACTGGTGGTTTGGTACGACGGCTGAAACTTCGCCGCGGGCGGTGGACCTTCCTGGGTCGATCACGGTTGCGGTTATAATATGATAATGAGGAGGTAGAGGGGCGTGGCGCTAATTTCAGGGTATTTTTTAATGGTGCAAAGGCGAGGATAAAATAGACAAATGACAAATATATGTTCCAATGGGTATACTTTATTGTTTTCATAAAAATTTCTATTTCACCAGACCTTTAAACTGCATGCATACACAATTTTTGCTGAAAACGGCACTCAACATCATGATTGAAATGATGAATGTTTACCAATGTAATTTCACTCAATCATTAGATTCTGTCTGTGGTCATAAAGCCAATCAAGACGGTGAATACAGAGCATCTACTGGGGCAGGTACATGTAAAAATAATAACTGTGTACCTAAAGCAAAAACAAAAAAAATGTTAATTTTATTATAAATCATTCATTCATTATTTGAAAGAGGTATGTAAGTACATTTAAAATGTATGTACATAGGTAATTTTTGCAAGGAGTGTAGCCATAAGTCATTTGAAACAAGTTGAGTCATTTGATAGATTTTATATTCAATACATCAAGTTTGTAGTATACTATTTTGATAAAGGAGTAAACATTTGTTGCGCAGTCTTTACTGCAGGTTAATGACAGTTTTGGGCATGGTCACGGAAAAGGAGCAAGCCAAAAGAGGGTGTTTTTTTTTTTTTTTTTTTTAAAAAATGTATTTTTTTGTTGAATAAAGCCGAATAGAAATGGGCAAATTCACGTTTTGGGGGACACACAAAACACTTCTACAGCATATAGAGTCAGGTGTATGATGCCAATCTTCCCACCTTGGGTCGCGTGTCACACAAAATAACTGGCTAACAAAGCTGGCACATACACGCTGTTTGATTTTTGATAAGCCGCGGCTTTTACCATCCGTTAATACACCCCCACGTGATTATGTTTTGTCTAGGTCAGATTACCTGGCAAACTGTCTTGAGCATTATCATAATTTATATAACAAGTTCACTCAATGCAACATCATAACTTTTTTTTTCAATTTACAAGGGAAATAACCAATCTGTTCAAACAAGATTAGTCAGGAAGCTTTTACATGTTATTTAATTTACATTAGTTGTTATGGGTCATTGGTAACTTAATTTTCAAGCAAACATATTTTGAAAATCCAATGCTCTCAGAGCCAAGAAAATAAATACCAGCCTTTCACCCTTTGAATCACAAAAAGCGTTATTTTGGTATCATTAGAATCAAAATGTTTTTTTTTATAATAAACAAAATCAGAAAAACATTATTTATACTTCATTCCAGTGAATCAGCCAACATAAACGGAATTGTATATATGCACTGTGCATATGAAATATGAGACTTTGTAATCAAACTAAATAGCTGCGTTGGGTGACCAGATTCTGAAGAAGTGCGAAATCGACGCCAACTGGGTCGCTACCAGACATATGAACACTCCAACTAAATAGGACTGTTTGCTCAACTCTATAGAGTTTCCCGGGTAATGACAATAGCAGTGATGGGCACTTTGTAAAGTTTTTTGTTGGTTCTAACGTCCAAGTTCCCTGCAGGACCGATTTACCAACTTAATGAGTACCACGGCACGGCAGGTCAGTTAATCATTGATTTGAAGTATGCCATGGATGAATAGGCGTTAATAAAAAAGGTGTTCTTGAGGGCAAGATACTCTTAAAACATGAATGGTAACTGTCGGATAGGAATCTCCATTCAAAATTGGTTCTTTTTGATTGGGAATCCATAAGAGAGACATTGTAACGCTTAGAAGTCTAGATCAAAGACAAACTTATTTGTTCTTACCTTGTGCCTGCACTTTAGCACAACTCCATAGGCCCTCGTTAATTGAAAACAAAAAGTGAAACGAAATGACAAAACTATTATTTGTGAAAAGATATGTACATGAACTTCAAAACCAATGTTTTATTTCTTGGGGCTGCCATAATCAAAATGATATAAATCTAAATTTAGATTGAATATGGATAAACAGTTAAATGCAGTCTC
>CM055833.1:9674257-9721128 GCA_029582265.1 Zoroaster sp. YZ-2022 | reverse complement strand
ATTGCTAAAGTTGTGGGCTTGTGGCGTGAATGATTTCATTCACGCCAAGTCACAACTTGCGCAACTAGCCTTAACCAATTTGTGCATCATGAGCAGCGCACCTTGTGCTTGCGCTGCGCAATCTGGGTAGACAGCTTTGCAATTTTTGCTCAATTCGAGATTGCGCAATCCCAAGATTGCGCTCAACACACATGCAGCATCATCTGAATCTCGATCACTCATGCATGATAATGCATTTCGGAGAAATAATTAATTCCTACGTAGCTTGTGGGTGGCACTTCAACAGCAGAGGGCGCGCTGTCAACCTTTCGCTCGTTTTGTAAGTTGTCCCTCGGTCAAACTGATCCCCACCACTGTACGGGCTAGGGATATCGGGACATTACATCACATTAATACAACAAGTATTAAATCAACATGCGCCATTCCTGAGAGGCTCATGGCGCTTACAAAAGTTAATATGACATAATAAATACAAATTGCGGGATAGAATAAGACATAAATTGATGCAAAATTAATGAGGAAACAAGTGAGTTTTAAGAGCCTTCTTGGAAGGCATTAACAGAAACAGATTGTCTGATATAAACAGGAAGATTGTTCCATAGCTTGGATGCACAACAGTGAAAGATCTATCACCAAACTTGGACTCTTGTGATAGATATTCAAGGCGAGATAGTCATCTGTTGATTCAATGCTCATTTGGAAACATACACCTAAAGCCAATTTGATAAATATATTGGTGCTAAGCCATTTAGTGATTTAGTCCCAATATAGGCCCTATAGAAGCAATTTAAATGATATTCTTTTGTTGAACTGGTAGTCAAATGAAGTGATTTTAATAGTGGTGCAGGATCGTGTGTCTTCGATTTACAGTGAAACAAGTCTAGCTGCTCAATTCTTGTAGACGCGTAACGGATGATGTATGACTTTGGAAGTGGTGACAAAACGGACGGTCCAGTTAAAATATTTGACCAATTTGACAAAATTTGACAAAATTGATTTTAAATTGATTTTAAAATTCTACTATTATTAAAATTGAGGATTTGAAATACAAGAGACTCTCACTCTCCATCTCACCCAGAGCTAGGTCCTTAAAAGCTGTTTACACCATGGAGGAATTCAACATCCTATGTTTATACCATATTAATGTAAATGTAAAAACACCAAGAGTCATCTCATGGTTACACTAGTGACTGAATTAACTGCAGAAAACTTTTTGTATTTAAAGGGACCATTATTTGAAATGAAACTATATCCTAGAATGAGGCCGGCGGTATACTGGCCCCAACATGAATTCTCGTCTTTAGCTCCCAAAAAATTTGGTCAAAAATTTCCATTCTATAGCTCTTAAAAATTCTCAAAATACAATTTTAAAAAAAACTTCTCTAAAAATAATTCTGAATTCCCAAAATGTCCATAAGACCCGTAAGACCCGCATGTTGGCATTTTTAATTTGTTGTTGTTGTTGTTGCTATGAAACGATGTTTCCCACTTTGCCAAAATTGGACGGTGAGGCCTCTCTTGCGGCCCTATCACGTATTCTGTTTGGCAAATAGAAAACAAAATTATCAAAAGAAAGAAAGAAACAAAAAGGGGCGCGTCACTGCACCGATTTGGAAGCCGACATATGACCAGAAACCCTTTTTTGCCTTATCATTTCTTATTGGGGGTGGGGGTGGCGCTTGCTTTAGCCTTTCACATCCTCCAATTTTCCCATTTAAGCCCCTCAATTTGTTTTATTGTATGCATAGGTCGTCGATTACTTTTGATTCCCCTCTGCAATCAATATATTATCGCATTCATTTCTCTAAAATACTAAAAACATTTTGGCCGTGGGGCCCTTTTCTAGTTAAAAAGTCGCGTCGTCGATTGATGAGCTCGATAAGCTAGTTAGACAGCCTCTATAGAGGGCGCTTGCCATTCCTGAAATGAATTTTATTCAAGAAAGATGGTCGATGGAACCAGACTGAAGCTAGCCGCGAATCCGGCCAGAAAAGGGCAGCCGCGAATTCGCGGTTGGGAATTCCCAAGAGCGAATTCACAGCCGCGAATTCAGAAAACGGGAATGACCGACAAATTTACTGACGTTGGTCAAATTATTAACAGTTAATTTTACCCATTACCTTTTTATTTAAATGTACTTTTTTGTTAAATAATCATAAAGAAATATGTCACGTTCTCACTTAATTCCTGTTAAAAGCAATTTGGGCCCACTAATTAGTGTCTAATTAGACAGTGTTTTATGGACAAATATTAGAATGTGTCTGCACTTTTCAGGCCTTTTCTTGTTTTTGTACAAAGGGAGGTTCACTAAAACAAACACCACAAATATCTTAGAAATATTAATTTTATTTGATAATCATAAAGAACATGTCACTGTCCACACTTACTTCCCAGCCAATTTGGCCCATTAATTAGTGTCTTAATTAGACCGTGTTTAAAAGGACAAATATTGAATGTGTCTGCACTTTATCATCTGGCATTTTTCTATTTTTCACAAAAAGTGTGTCTACTAAAACAAAAATTGTACCAAAACATCTCTTAGAAATATTAATTTTTATTTGATAACTATAAAGAACATGTCATTGTCCACACTTGTCGAAGTTAAGGCCAATTTGCCCATTAATTAGTGTCTAATTAGACCGTGTTTAAAAGGGGACAAACACTTAAATGTGTGCACTTTTTTCTGCATTTTCTTATTTTTCATAAAAGGGGTTCATCAAAACAAATGTACCAAACATCTTTTAGAAATATTAAATTTTTTATTTAATAATCATAAAGAACATGTCAATGCTCACACTTAATTTCCGTTAAACCAATTTTGGGCTTATTAATTATGTCTAATTAGGACCGTGTTTAAAAGCGGGAAAAAATTTCGAAAGGGTTTCTGCACTTTTTCACGCATTTCTTCTTTTTAGGTTGCAAGCGTCTACTGAAAACAAATGTACCAAACATCTCTTAGAAATATGAATTTTATTTGATAATCATAAAGAACATGTCATTGTCCACACTTACTTCCGTTAAGGCCAATTGGCCCCCATTAATTAGCGTTCAATTAGACCGTGTTTAAAGGGGACAATATTGGGAATGTGTCTGCACTTTATCTGAGTATTTTCTTATTTTTTCTACAAAGGGTTCACTAAAAAACAAATGTACCAAACATCTCTTATAACATAATTATTTGATAACCAATAAGAACATGTCACTGTCCACACTTACCTGTTGGAAAGGCCAATTTGGCCCATTAATTAGCGTTCACTAGACTGTGTTTATGACAAATATTGAATGTGTCTGCACTTTTATCTGGCATTTTCATTTTTCTACAAAAAGGGGTTCACTAAAACAAAATGTACCAAAACATCTCTTAGAAATATTAATTTTTATTTGATAATCATAAAGAACATGTCACGTCCACACTTAAAATTTCCGTTAAGGCCAATTTTGGCCCATTAATTAGTGTCCACTAGACCGTGTTTAAAAGGGACCAAAATATTGGAATTTGTGTAAAATTTTTCTGGCATTTTCTTATTTTTCACAAAAGGGTTCACTAAACAAAATGTACCAAACATTCTTAGAAATATTAATTTTATTTGATAGTCATAAAGAACATGTCAATGCCCACACTTAATTTCCGTTACGCCAATTTGGGCCCATTAATTAGTCTAATTAGGACCGTGTTTAAAAGGGGACAAATATTGTCGTGTCTGCACCCTTTATCTGGCATTTATTTTTCTGTGGGTTCGATTAAAAAACAATGCAACAAACATCTTTAGAAATATTAATTTTTATTTAATAATCATAGCGAACATGTCACCACTTTCACCCCTGTTGTTAATTTGGCCCACATTCTGGCCAAATTAGACCGCGCTTCAGCGAAAATTTGAAGGCGTCTGCATCTTCAATGCATTTCAGGTGGCAATTACTGTGTTCAAATGCACCAACATCCTGAACATGACCCTTTATTTGATTGTTCATAGCACATAAACAGTTCATTACTACTCCCCCTGTTACACACTTGGCCCACACTGCAGTCTGATCTGACCAGGTGCCTGTGTTGACAATGTTGAATGTGTTCTGCATCTTTATTCACATTTCATTTTCAGGGAGTTCACTAAAAACACTGCACCAACATCTCTGAACACACCTGTTTGAATACCATAAAGAACATTGTTCACAAACCACCATCTCCCCGTTACACACTCCCCGGCCATTAAAATTAGTGCCCGACAGATCCTGCCAGCGACAACACACCGTTTGTGCACTTTCCGGCAAAATTTCATTTTCACAAAGTGTTCGACGAACACGTACCAACATCTTTTGAAATATTAATTTTTATTTAACGAAGAACATAACACGTTCGACTACTTTCAGCGAATAATTTGGCCTACTAATTCAGCGTCCACCAAATCGTGTCAGCGAAAGGGCCTCGGATGTGTCTGCATCTTTCACGCATTTCTTCTGTGTGTTCCCAAAAATCGTGCTCAGTCATCCTTAGAAATATGAATTTTTTATTTGATAATCACAAAGAACACATGTCCACCTCATCTCTCTGTTAAAAAGGTTTAATTCTGGGTCCATTGAATTAGTGTTCAATTGGTGACCGCTTCAAAGGACAAACATTGAATGTGCACTTTCTGGCATTTTCTTGTTTTCTGTTGTGGCAAGTTCACTAAAATAATGCACCGTTATCTTTGAACACACCTTGATTATCACAGCGAACATGTTACGTTCACACTTACCCTCTCTGTTACACAATCGGGCCCACTAACCAGCGTCCACCAGGTTCCGTGCCAGCGAACCTCGAGGTCTGCATCTTTTCACGCATTTCTTTTTGTGGCTGTATGGGGTTCAACTGAACAAATGTACCAACATTCTTAGAAACATGAATTTTATTTGACACCATACAACATAAACATGTTGTCCGTTTCACTGTTATACACTTGGGCCCCACATCATAAAATTGATTTTGAGACTGTGTTTAAAGGACAACATTTTGGGAATGTGTCTGCCTTTTACTGGCATTTTCTTGTTTTTCATGGGCTCACTAAACAAAATGTACCAAACATCTTCATAAATTTTACAATTCTTGCCTTGACATCATAGCAACATAAACATTTAAAACCACACTTTTAACCCACACTTGGCCCACATTGCGTTCATTAGACCGTGCTTCAAAGGGGACAACATTTTTGGATCGCGTCTGCATTCTTTATCTGGCATTTTCTTATTTTTTCATAGTAAGTTCACAACAACAAATAAACATCTTCTGAATATATTTTTATTTGGGAATACCGAAGAACCACCACTTCTCTGTTGGCAGCACTTGGCCCATTACTTAGCAACGAGACCGGCTTGGGGACAAATATTGGGAATGTGTGCACTTGAGCATTTTCATGCTTTTTTCTGTTAGTAAGGGGTTTCACTAAAACAAATAAAATAAACATCTCAGAATATTAAATTTTTTATTTGATGTTCATAAAGAACACAACACGCTCATTACCACTTCCGTTGGCGTTAATTTTTGGCCCATTGTAATTCGTGCGTCTACCAGACCGCGTTTAAAGGGACAAACATTTTGGGAATGTGTCTGCACTTATCCAGCATTTTTATTTTTCTACAAAAAAAGGGTTTCACTAAAACCCAAAATGTACCAAAACATCTTTTTGAAATATTAATTTTTATTTAATAATCATAAAGAACATGTCAATGCCCACACCCCACTCTGTTATGCCAATTTTGGGCCCCATTAATTGGTGTCTAATTAGACCGTGTTTAAAGGAAATTTTTCGAAGGTGTCTGCACTTTTCACGCATTTCTTTCTTTTTTGTACAAAAGGTTCACTAAAACAAATGTACCAAACATCTCTGAGAAATATGAATTTTTATTTGATAATCATAAGAATATGTCACGTCCACTTAATTTCCGTTACGCTAATTTTTTGGCCCATTAAATTTAGTATCTACTAGACCGTGTTTAAAAAGGGACAAATATTGGGAATGTGTTCGCACTTTATCTGGCATTTTTCTTTATTTTTTCATGCAAGGGGTTCACTAAAAACCCAAAATGTACCAAATGAACTTAGAAATATTAATTTTTATTTGATAACCTGAGGAAGAACATGTCATTGTCCAAACACTTTACCTGTTAAGGCCAATTTCGGCCATTAATTAGTGTCTACTAGACCGTGTTTAAAAGGGACAAATATTGGAATGTGTCTTGCACTTATCTGGTACTTCTTATTTTTTCTACAAAAAGTGTCTACTAAACAAAATGTACCAAACATCTCTTAGAAATATTAATTTTATTGATAATCATAAACAGCTCATGTCACTGTCCACACTTAATTTCCGTTAAAGGGCACGGGCCCATTAATTAGTGTCTAATTTAGACCGTTTAAAAAAGGGCCAAAATATTGGAATGTGTCTGCACTTTTCTGGCATTTTCTATTTTTTCAGGCAAATTTGGCCCATTATTAATTAAATTAACCGTGTTTAAAAAGGGACAAATATTCGAACGTGTATCAACAATTCATCGAAAATCCTATTCCCTATGGTACCAAAAGGATTTAGTATAGCTTCAATGTCATGCATTGTCATTAGCACACTGTAAAAAACAGTGTTTAGGAATTTAAACACTTTTCTGTACCCACTTTTTAAACATGTTAAAAAAGCTAAACGTGCTTAAGCTTTATGACACTTCTGTTTTACCCACTTGTTCCAATGTTTTAGCATTCAAAGACACACAAGAATCTAAATGTTTAGGCTATACATGGAAAAGTGGGTACAAAAACATGTTTAGAAATGTAAGTTTAACCTAAACACTGTTTTTACAGTGTATGCTGATTTTGTTCACCAGTAACTTAGAAGGGGATATATGATAGGTCGAGTGAGTTTACACTAACTGTACAGGATAGCATTTCCCTAACACATGGGGTTTTGGGAAAAAATAGCAAACATGGAGGCAGCTGGTTAATCACTAGTAATCTGTAATGTATGTGGCCGTTAATGAAGGCAGATCCCATCATCAAGGGTCAGGCACACTTGACAAGGTTTTATTATTCACTTTTGCGGTTTTTTAACTGCATCTGTCAGCAGATCCCAGAAAGGTTGACGTGTTAATTGTATGTCTTTTAACGTGTAACAATTATCTCAGATGATAAATTATATGATATGCAGACCAACCTGAGCGCGTGATGGAGGCAATGATGATGTTGGGCCCGGATGTAGCTCCAGAAACCCAAGGCAGTACTTTGCTAAATTCTGTACACGATTATAATTTTTTAAAGAATCAAAAAATATATGTATATAGACGACCATAGAAAGTTTCAAACTTTTTCGTTTTGAAAATTAGAAAATAAGTTGCATTCATTATATGGTATAACTGATCATATCAGCTGATGATCTTCCCATTTCAGATTTAAAATTTTTTCATTCAAGTTTTGAAAATTGTGTCCAAGACGGAGTAAGATGTTTGAAACAGCACGCAGTGCTGTAAATAAGCTCTAATTCGGGTTATTACAATGGTGAATAATTTCTGGGACATATCATCCTTCCCCACTAAACACACATTATTATAGAACAGAGATCATTACATTATTCCATTGTATTATTTACAATAAAGCAATCCACCTCCGCATAAGCCCATTTAGAACTTTTTTCTTCTTAAAATCATCTCGTGCCATTAAACAATTAATAAATATAACCAAATTGATTAATTAAAGGGGAATATTCATTTTGAATAGGGAATGTATCGTACCCGTTCTTCAACATCAAATTCATAAAAAAGAACTGCAGTCACTAGGGCCCTATACCAATTCTATAAAAACCTCCCATACCTACTCATTTCTGTAACTACTCGCCACTGAAAAGTAACATTTTAAAGATTTATGTCATGATATTGAATCTCAACTGAAAATGTAAACCTTGAAGATGGTGAGCTGACTTTGGTGTCAGTTCATTTGAATCTACTGTCCGTAAATATCTTGGATGATCATGCCCGCAAAAACTCGAACTGTTAAAACTACAATCTGAATCCCCCCGGTTCAATGATGATATCCGTGTTGGGTAAGGGAAAATCCGTCAACTTGAGCGAAGATGGCGTGACAATGGGAAACTTGGAGTACATCAAAGAATACTGTAACCAATGTGATATTGTGAAGAATACGATTAACCAGGCAAAAATAACCTCATCACTATCTCTTGTGGAAGATAGCTCTGGTGATCAAAGAAAAATCTTTAACATTGTTGGAAAAGTTGCTCATAAACCAAAGCTCCAGTGCTTTCCATCTACACACCCGATCAGACCTGCAAATGCTTTTTCAAACTTTTTGTCAACAAAATTGAGAATATCCGTCGTTTCTTTCCCTCAGTACCGCTATTCTATCACAAACACCATCACGCAAGGATCCACAATGAACTGTCCATGTTTGAGCCTACTAGTGTTACGGAGATCAAGAAACTCATCATGAAATCGCCATCAAAATCAAGTGTGAACTTGATCCAGTGCCAACTTCCGTTAATAAAACAAAAATATTGATGTGTTTGCTAAGTATATCACAAATTATTGTAAACAGATCTCTTTTCTCCGGTTGCTTCCCAATAGCCAGAAGGTTGCTCATGTTAAACCACTCCTAAAGAAACCTAACGGACAAGGAAGTTTTCAAAAAAATTACTGACCACAGTATGTGAATTTAAAAGCACCTTTGGGAAAAACAATCGAGCGAGTTGTCATCATTGATCTCCGACCATGTTTCGTGCTAATAACCTGTCGGACACATTTCAGTCAGCCATGTTCATTTCATGGAACGGAAACTGCTCTTCTTCGCGTCAACAATGACATTTTATCTGCCAGTGGATGAGGGGAAAATCACTGCATTAGTTTTTATAGACTGTGAAGCTGCTTTTGACATCGTCGATCATAAAATCCTTCCCCTCCGCCTTCAATATCATCTTGGAATACATGACACAGCCCTGATTGGTGTGTAAGTCCCACCTTTTAAATAGGCCTCAGCATGTTTGTATTGGTAACGCTATCTCCGGGACCATACTTCTTGACTATTCTGTACCCCAAAAAGGCCCTCTATGCTCGGCCCACAGTGGTTTTTACTGTTTATACCTTTTCCCAGTTCGTGATATCATTTGAAGTATAATTTAAATTACCATGTTTACGCTGATGACATGCAGCTTACATTTTTAAATCTTCCCAAGAACCCGCTGGATTCCTGCATTAAAAACACTGGAAGAAATGTATTCAAGATTCAAGTTACGAAGAAACTTCCTGAAATTGAACGATGAAAAAACAGAATTTTTGTTCTATTTGGATCACGTCAGCAATTGTCTAAGTTTCTCCATTTATTACAATTGGTGATTCTGTAGATAACCCCCCTCATTACATGCATGTAATTTGGGTGTTATATTTGACTCGACAATGACTTTAAAACCACATATCTCCAACATTGTTCGCATATCATCATTTCATATCAGAAATATAAGCCGAATTAGAAATACTTGAATAAAAGGGTGCTGCTGAAACAATTAATATGCAGTTTGTCACATCACGGCTCGATAACGGAATGCTCTTTTACGGTCTTCCGCAGAATCAAATATCCGTCTTCCACATAACAAACACAGCAGTCAGCAGACTTTGTCCAGTGTCATGCCATATCACGCCAATCTTGAAAGAACCAATTGGCTTCCTGTTTCACACGAGAATTGTTTTAAAACTTATGAAATTAATTCACAACCTTTAATAACATTGCTCCAAATTTATATTTCTGAACCTACTTAAAGTCTACACTCCATCACGCAATTTGCGTTCAGCAACATGTCATCCTGGAAGGGAACCCCAACTTCAAACGGAACTGGGGGTGATAGGTTTGCTTGTCGCAGCCTGAGACTTGAATCATCTTCCAACTAAACTCAAATCTTGTCATAGTATAACCAGATTCAAGTCGATGCTTAAAGCTCATCTTATGTCGCTGGAACTTCTCAAAGATGATGATATTTGGGTAATTGTATTGTAGGTACATGTATCTCGGTACATAATTTGTTTTCCCCTATGCTATCATTGTATATTGTTTGTATTAATGTTTTTCTTGTTTCCGCGCCTTGAGCGCCCAGCAGGCAGATATGTGCGCTAAAAATCTTATTATTATTATTATTATTATTATAATAAACTACTGTTTTTATAACATTTCCCATAATTCATTTTGGGGAGGTCAGAATTGAGAGCTTCTGAATAATTTGTTAACACTAGACAGGGTGGCTGGATGGCCAGTACTTGTTTACAATTGCTGTAGTGTAATCGAGCATGGTCTATCTGATTTACGATCGGGTTTGTCCAGTGTTTTGGTCTCTCTCTCTTGCGTTTCGTCCCACTGTTCAAAATGCTCTGTAAGGACATGTGGTTTAAGTACGCGAGAATTTTGAAGGTCATACAAAAATGCATATTCATAACGATTCTTTACTTTTTTCCGTCGGGAGTTCATTGATAAAACGCCTGTTACATACTGAAAACACTTCAAAGAGAATTTTTTTAACCAATAGGGATTAAGAAAAGGAATATGTCGTCTGCAAGCTGAACTAACATTACAGCAACATGGGCAACGCGCGAATTTCCTTGGTTTTTATGCACAACTTCTGGCCCTCTTGACAACAGCGCGCACGCTGAAAAGGTAATATTTCAAAGGGATTTTTTCCCTGAAGGTGAATTCTTCCTTGAGACAATAAAAGTATGGTAGGTACGTGAAAGAACCTCTTATTTTAACTAATTATTACTTGTTATTTCAGCAAACCCAGTAGCTAATTTTTTTTTTAAACGTGGATTTCCCCTGCGGCTTTAAGCGTTTGGTTAAACAAAGATTTCTGGGGAACCCGTTACGTTTTTTGGGATGACATCATTATAAAAGGTGTTGTGCATATACACGCACGGATTAGATTGTAAGGTTTCTCATTGTAAGGGGTTATAAATTTTTTTAATAACGCTAGAATATAAAAACAAACGGGGAATGATTTGAGTTTATGCTCAATATGAACTAATACATATTCTCTACTCTTCCATTTTAAATTAATTTAAGGATTTGTTTCCCTTCTGACACGTAAAGCTGCAGGGTCCCAAAAGGTTTTTAATACACGCAAAAAGAATGCGCCTTGAGCACCAATTTCAGTTGGTGGAAATTGCGCTATAAGTCCACACATTATTATTATTATTATTATTATTATTATTTAAACAGCGAAGACGTAATCAATAACAATATTTCATCTTTTTGGGAATTACGTCCGGGAGACGTTACTTGGGTTTGTTAAGGTATAATCACCATGAAATGTTCTTCGTGAGTTTAACTACTCCTCCTATGCTTGATTCAAAGAAAATTATTCACAAAGACGTATAATAACGTCAAAATGGACCAATAATTAGCTTTCTCTCGATCTGTAAACTTAACGGATGTTCAATATTTGATGCACATTGAAGACGCTTTTACACTTCGCAGGGTTTTCGATGAATTCACCCAGAAACGTGTCATCTTGTAAAGTCAGCGACTGTAGATTGATGGTGATCTTTGTTCATTGAGGTCATTTGGCATTTGCACTACTTTGATCGTACACCCAGTCGATTTGCCAAATTTCAAAAGACGCGACCTTGTTTAAAAGGTTGGTGAAACAACACCAAATAGGGAGGCCAGTACAGAGCAGAAAAAGGCGCATGCGCACAAACCCTTTGTCACTCTGCAAGCAGTGCGTCAGTGTCAAAAGTTTGTCTCATGAAATCGACGCCCCTCACCAACACACTCGGGTCATCGCCGGTGAGTCGCTCGGTCACTGCAAGTAATCCGGACCCTATATCTGATGTTGGTGATTTAAACCACGAGAAGTTGTCTGAAATTTTGAAAATGTCCAGTTTGGTTAATAAGTAATTTCTTTCCTTTATTTTTAAGTTGAACTACCAAAAAGGAAAACAAAAACAGGAAACTGGGTACAGAGAACGTTCAGAAAATGAATGGAAGAAAAGGCATCAGTGGGAGGCAAAATAAAATAAGCCTTCCCTTCCTATCCCGAAGATGGACAATCACACAGACAGGTAAACTTTTTGTATATTATATTTAGGCCCATATGTACCATGTGTACCATCAAACCCAGATTAACCACTAAAAAGTGAACGATTTTTTTAACTTTTTAAACGTATTTAAAAAAATAAAACCACATGTTAGAAGGTTTTGTTATATTTTTTTTTAAAAACTGAGGGTTGAAATGCAATGTTCCGGTACTTTACCAAATACAAAGGTTATAATTTTCCCTCTTCAGGTAATGTTGTACACCACCCTTTAAAGCAATACCGTCAAATGAACGTCTGATCAGATCGGTGATAACAATCCACTTTTTTGAATTGCTCCGTTTAAAACATTTACTGTGACATAAAGTATTCCTAATGATGATTAATAGCTTGTTTTGGTCGTTATTTAAAAAATCTAAGTTCTTGTTAAGATTAAGACATCATTTTTCAAAAATGGACAAAATAAACCACATTTTATAAATTGGAAATAGTTCAAGGTTCACTTGAGCCTCCTGAATGGACCCCACACCGTGAGCTTCATTTGATCTCTGTTTTTGGGCTTCCATCCCCTCCCCACTCTCACACATTCAAAATCATTCTGCCGCCAGTGGATAGAGAGGATCCAAAATGCGGTTCAGAGAACACGGTATGTACATGTAGATTTTACCATTACTTATCTAATATTATTTCAAAAGGTTGTTATGGTGGTACGGTGACTCTCAATGGCGTTCCATGACCTGAGGGTTGCGTCTCCATGGCTGACGATCGCTTCTAATATCGGCAGTGAATTGCATGCCCGGAGCAAAAAGTAGCTGATGTTCGATTGGTGTTTTTTCACATTTAAATACATACTTGTGTGTGCAATGGTGGTAGCCCCATGAATATGGCCACTCACTGACATCTTTTTTTTATGATTTCGAAATATCAAACAGATTTTAGGCTCTATTTTCTTGATATTCAGATGAAGTGCACATATATAGCAAACTATATTCACTTAAAGCAAAAGAGCGTCAAGTGTAAATTTTCCGTTTTTGTACATCATAAATTAATTATTAAAAAATCTCTGATAACTAAATCCATTTAATAACTGGCAACTTACAAAATTTATAATGTTGCCAAAACTGATGCTTAATTCCTTTTTAGCATATGCGTGGATAATAACAAACCTCTGTAATTTTATCGTAACTCAACATTGCCGTGCATTTAATGAGCGATTGTATAATATTTATGATTTATTTGTTCCTTCTTTTGGGGTGTGGTGGTATCTGAACTGTCTTTTTGTTTCTTCACATTTGTGATTTTGTTTTTGTATTTTTGATGTTTTGATGTAAGGACCCCAATGGAAATAAGCCTATATTCCATATGTTAATGACTTTTTGGGTTATCCTTGGATAAATATGGTGTGTTTTTCTTTGTATTTTGTAATGTGTCTTGTACTATCGCATGCTTTTATCCGAATAAATAAATTCTATAAATCAATCAAGACTCTTCATAATCCTGACGTAAATAACAATAAGGTATTGTTGACCTGCGCATGCCCTAACTAATACCGTGATTTTGTAACCCTTAAAGGGACAATATCGTCCACAATCATAGCAGGTCATGGAATCTGTGTCCTGGTTTAAGATGAACACTGTAACTGAAATTTACTAGCTCATTTAATCAGCAGTAGAGGTAATTTTCTCTGACCAATATATGTCGAGGACAGTCACTGCGTTTATATGTTATGAAAAAAAGCACTTTATGATACGCCGTAATGATAACGTCATATGAAATGTTATGACAAAATGCGCATCTATCTACATTATCCTACATATAATTGACCACAAAGAAAATGAGGATCAGATGGCTATACTTGTTGAGATATGGTGGTAACAAGTTCGTTGCCTAATTAAATATACTGTCACATGACCAATTTTAATTAAAGAATTGTGACCCTAATTACATGTAGAGTACGTTGATGTCATGGTCTTCCATATGGTATATGTTTTATCCTGATGTGATAATGGTGTGATTTTGGTTTTACCAGAATGGGACTCGTAATTTTAAGTCAAGCTGGGGTTTGTGGAATGTGTAGTGAGAATAGTACAAACCATACATGTTCCGATTGGATATAGGTCGTAATCATGGTCGGAACAGCTTATAAAAAGCACCATTAAAAATTTCGTGACGCAACTATGTTACTGATGGGGTTACTCTTAAAATGCAGTAGTTTGAGTACACCGATGAAATCATAGAATCTTTGTGCAATTTCTCACATTCAGAAATCAACCACTAACCTCCGTGAAATCTCATTACAACAAGCTCAAGGGTAAAGTCGAAGACATAGACATTGCAACAGAAAATTATTTCTTTGATGATTGGGCAGATGAGAGGATTGTGAGAGGAAAAAGCCTTGGACAGAGTGACATAGGTTTACGTGAGTTAAATATAACCCAAGATGAATTCTATTTCAAAGTCACCAAATTTCCTTTAAATGTCATGTCATCAAAGGGTTATTGAAAATGCTATTACAAAAGTAAATAGACATGACAGTCTCCTCACTGACGTTGCGTCTCTAGCCGACAATGACATAATATGGTAAAGACTTTATGAAATATTTTGCTTTAGAATTCTCTTTCCGAATATACCAAATTGGTCAGGGCTTATGATTCAATGATTTAGGAAGATATGGAACATCTGAAGCGACATACAAAATTACTCAAAGAAGTATACAGCTCTCTAATTTCTTCTGAATTTTCAAAATATATAACGTCAGATAATCCTTTACAGGAATCATTGAGAAAAGTATGCAAGAGGTTAAGAGGTAAAGGTATTAATATATAACAGATGTGAAAACTGAATGAGTTTGTGCTGTACTATATGAACAAGATATGCTACCACTCACCACAGAATTCTGTAGAAGCTTTCTTGAACCAAAAAAAGAACAACAACAAATCGACAAAATTGACCTCCGAAAAATGGCACAAACGTGTTAGGACGAGTACTCCAAATAATAAGGGGTTTACCTCACACCTCCATCAAAGAGTCTAAACTTCAAAGAAAAACATGAACAAGACAAAAAAAAAATCAAAAAATCAAACAGCAACAACCTTCAATTCACATAACAATGAACACATGCAAGTCCCACACTCAGAAACAATGAAACAGATGCATAATTACACAAAATCACTACAGCAAAACCAGTGATTGGGGTAACTTTAACCAGCCTCCAACAACAATCCCTTGGGTATTTGGGCATGATGAGGGTATCAAATGACAGGGGTATCCTGTTGGTGGATTGCTACTGTTCAAGCATTGCGATGACTTTTATCTCTAAAAGTCAAGTTTGATGTTTCTGCAAATTTCAGGGAAAGTTAGATACTTTCGTATCCTGTGGCGACAACTTATTCAGTTGTTTGAAACTTTGAAGTTAAATACATCTGAAGCAATGTCATTTCATTCTGTTCAACCAATAATACAAGAGTGTGCAATGCAGATGAACATCAAATGTAATCAACAACAAGATGCTGAATTCTATTCACAGTTAATGGTTCCCTTTTCCTAGGGATTCTTGTCTTACTAGTGAAGTAGAAATGTGCAAAAAGTGTTATATGCCTGAACTGTGACAAAAACATGTGTGTTGAAAATTCGACCTCAGGAATACTGACACTGTGCCGCTCAAAATCAACAACCCTCATCGAGTGTTTGCAACTGCAATTCAATGACAAGGAAATTGTAAGGGCGTTGATTGTAGTTTTGTAGCCAGAAGCAATGTACTAAAATGTACGTAAGTCGTATTGTCAACTGCCCATCTTTACTTTGTTTTTCAATTACTACGATTCCACGTTGCGCAAGGGAAAACAGAAAAGGTGACAGCAACCATCACTCCCGACACAGATATTGATTTATCACGATACTGTGTTAATCAAACTCCAGCAATGTATCGTCGGTTGGCTTCAGTGATTGTCCATGAAGGGGTTCATTAGAATGTGGACACTACAAAACTTTCATTAGAGACTATACTCTTGGCTGCAACATAACTGAGTTAAATGACGAGCATAAAGTACAAAACACAAACTTCTCGCCTTTCTCAAATCATATTTCCAAACAGGGTATTTGTTTTTCTACGAACAAATTAATCTCAAATGAAAAAAGAACGCAGAAAAAACATTGCTGCTTTGATAAGCCTACATTAGATGACCATTTCACTGTAAGTGAAGATGAGAAGAAATGGTTCAACTTCTTTTGGGCCTCTTGAATGAAAACAATTTACATAGTGTGGCTTTGCGCGACGAGCGGACCAAAGATTTTCTGTCCTTTATCACTTAGCCGTAAGACAAACCCTCAACCAAAACAATCCCTTTGCGAAAAGATTAAAGAGAATCTACCAGAACTATCACTCTGGTTGGTTAAGCGAAGATTTTGTTGATTTTTATTTGTCTCAGTTATGTAAAATTTTGAATGATGAAAACAAACAAAATAAATATGGTGCTATTCAATGTTACCGGAAACACTAAACATTATAAATGAGCACCCAACTAGCCAAACATTCAAAACCGTTTCAAAGAAATGTTTACAAAATGGTAATTTTTTGTGACATAATTTTGTTCTCCTCTATACAACAGTCATTTTAGTCTGTACATTATAGATAATATTAAAACAACAAATGTGTTATGACTCAACCAGTTCAAGTCGCGATACACGGCAAAAATGGTTGTCCACGAGCGTGCATTCGCCGATTTTTTTTAGAAACGGTAGAATTAACCGCCTTATTGGAACACAATACCTGGTTGTTTTGAGGACAGGGAAATATGCAATAAAACAAGCCTCCTGCAGACAGGCAGTCAGATTCATCAAGTTGTGGTGTGTTTTGCTGTTTGTTTGCAAGAGGGTTATGCACCGGGAAGAAATTGGTGAAGACTGATAATCATGAAAGTCTAAGGATTCTATGATTATTCAATTACTTAAAGATCACAAATTGTTGACCCAGAATTACAAATACTAGTTAAATCATTAATTGGCACATAAATGGAAGTTAGTTGTTTTTTCACACATCGTCATTGAAGTGCAGTTAAGCAATAACGAGGGTTGATTTTTCAAACGTTTAATTTGAAAAGAGACCTGAATGGGTTTTTTTACGTTGTCATAGGTCATGATAATCTATATGCAAATAATGTTTCTTCCGGTATGTGAAAACAGTGCATTGTGCTTTAATATGTATTCGGATGTTCACAAGTATCGCTTTGCAGACTTACAGTTCATAATACTTTCGTAATGCACGTTTGTTATAGGTAAATAGTTTTCTTCAGTATATTCCTAGATTTTGCTTTTTTGGACAAATTAACACAATTATTCTTCTGTCGAAAATCAGACTCAGGTATTAACGCGAATGAGCCTGGCTGCCTGCCCTCACCCAATTGTTCAACAACTCTCGGTTTCAGTGCACTATTGGGTGCATCTCCTCCGTTAAAAATGCGTTTTTCAACGGAGTAATCTACGTTGATTTAACGCCCTATTTTGTCACCCCGACATTTGTCTCGGTTTTCCACGGAGCCGTTTGAAAGCAACATTTCATTTTGTTACTCTTAAGGATAAACCATTGTTCACACTAACTATGGACGGTCGTAGATACAATTGAGCATTTGCCAGCTATAGGCTTTGGGATACAATTATTATATGTAAACAGTGCGTAATTTAAATGAAAACGTCCCTTCAAACACGATCTAATTAGAAATAATTAATGGGCCAAATTGCCTTTAACGGAAATTAAGTGTGGGGTTGACATATTCTTTATGATTATTAAAATAAAAATTAATATTTCTAAAAGATGTTTGGTACATTTGTTTTTAGTGAACCCTTTTTGTAGAAAAAATAACAAAATGCCAGAAAAAGTGTTTACATTCCAATATTGTCCCTTTAAACACGGTCTAATTAGACACTAATTAATGGGCCAAATTGGCCTTAACGGAAATTAAGTGGACAATGACATGTTCTTTATGATTATTAAATAAAAAAATATTTCTAAAGATGTTTGGTACATTTTGTTTTTAGTATCCCTTTTTTGAAAAAAATAAGAAAAGGCCAGAAAAAGTGCAGCCACATTCCAATATTTGTCCCTTTAAACACGGTCTAATTAGACACTAATTAATGGGGCCAAATTTTGGAAATTAGGAGGTGTGGACATGTTCTTATGATTATCAAATAAAAAAAAAATTATTTATAAGAGATGTTTGGTACATTTTGTTTTTGGTAGAACCCTTTTTGCACAAAAAGGAGAGACAATGAAAACTTTTAGCAAATTTCGAAAATTTTCCCTTTAAACGATCTAATTAGACACTAATTAATAGGCCCAAAATTTTGCTTAACGGAAATTAAGTGTGAGCATAGACATGTTCTTTATGATTATCAAATAAAAATTAATATTTCTAAGAGATGTTTGGTACATTTTGTTTTTAGTGAACCCTTTTAGAAAAAATAAGAAAATGCCAGATAAAGTGCAGACACATTCCAATATTTGTCCCTTTAAACACGGTCTAATTAGACACTAATTAATGGGCCAAATTGGCCTTAACGGAAATTTGTGGACAATGACATGTTCTTATGATTATCAACAAAATTCATATTTCTAAGAGATGTTACATTTTTTTAGTGAACCCCTTTTTGTACAAAAAAGAAGAAATGCGGAAAAAGTGCAGACACCTTCGAAAAATTTTTCCCTTTTAAACACGGTCTAATTAGACACTAATTAATGGGCCAAATTAGCCTTAACGGAAATTAAGTGTGGGCATTGACTTTATGATTATTAAATAAAAATTAATATTTCTAAAAGATGTTTGGTACATTTTGTTTTAGTGAACCCCTTTGTAGAAAAAATAAAATGCCAGAAAAAGTGCACACATTCCAATATTTGTCCCTTTAAACACGGTCTAATTAGACACTAATGGGCCAAATTACCTTAACGGAAAAAATTAGTGTGGACAATGGTATGTTCTTTATGATTATTAAATAAAAAATTATTTCTAAAAGATGTTTGGTACATTTTTGTTTTAGTGATCCCCTTTTTGAAAAAAAATAAAAGGCCAGAAAAAGTGCAGCCACATTCCAATATTTGTCCCTTTAAACACGGTCTAATTAGACACTAATTAATGGGCCAAATTGGCTCTTAATGGAAATTAAGTGTGGACAGTGACATATCTTTATGATTATCAAAATAAAAAATTAATATTTATAAGAGATGTTTTGGTACATTTTGTTTTTAGTGAACCCCTTTTGCACAAAAAGGAGAAATGCGTGAAAACTTTTAGCAAAATTTCGAAATTTTCCCCTTTAAACACGATCTAATTAGACACTAATTAATGGGCCAAATTTGCCTTAACGGAAATTAAGTGTGAGCATAGACATGTTCTTTATGATTATCAAAAAAATTAATATTTCTAGAGATGTTTGGTACATTTTGTTTTAGTGAACCCTTTTTGTAGAAAAATAAGAAAATGCCAGATAAGTGCAGACACATTCCAATATTTGTCCCTTTAAACACGGTCTAATTAGACACTAATTAAATTGGCCTTTTAAAACGGAAATTAAGTGTGGACAATGACATGTTCTTTATGATTATCAAAAAAATTCATATTTCTAAGAGATGTTTGGTACATTTTGTTTTAGTGAACCCCTTTTGTACAAAAAAAAAAGAAATGTGAAAAGTGCAGACACCTTCGAAAATTTTCCTTTAAACACGGTCTAATTAGACACTAATTAATGGGCCAAATTGGCCTTTAACGGAAATTAAGTGTGTAAGCATTGACATGTTCTTTATGATTATTAAATAAAAAATTAATATTTCTCTAAAAGATGTTTGGTACATTTTGTTTAGTGAACCCCTTTTTTGTGAAAAAAATAAGAAAATGCCAGAAAAAGTGCACACACATTCCAATATTTGTCCCTTTAAACACGGTCTAATTAGACACTAATTAATGGGCCAAATTGGCCTTAACGGAAATTAAGTGTGGACAATGACATGTTCTTTATGATTATTAAATAAAAAATTAATATTTCTAAAAGATGTTTGGTACATTTTGTTTTTAGTGATCCCCTTTTTGTAGAAAAAATAAGAAAAGGCCAGAAAAAGTGCAACCCACATCCAATATTTGTCCCTTTAAACACGGTCTAATTGCACTAATTAATGGGCCAATTAGCCTTAACGGAAATTAAGTGTGGACAGTGACATGTTCTTTATGATTATCAAATAAAAATTAATATTTATAAGAGATGTTTGGTACATTTTGTTTTTAGTGAACCTTTTGCTAAAAGAGAAATGCGTGAAAACTTTTAGCAAATTTCGAAATTTTCCCTTTTAAACACGATCTAATTAGACACTAATTAATGGGCCAAATTTGCCTTAACGGAAATTAGTGTGAGCATAGACATGTTCTTTATGATTATCAAATAAAAATTAATATTTTCTAAGAGATGTTTGGTACATTTTGTTTTAGTGAACCCCTTTTGTAGAAAAAATAAGAAAATGCCAGATAAAAGTGCAGACACATTCCAATATTTGTCCTTTAAACACGGTCTAATTAGACATAATTAATGGGCCAAATTGGCCTTAACGGAAATTAAGTGTGGACAATGACATGTTCTTTATGATTATCAAATAAAAATTCATATTTCTAAGAGATGTTTGGTACATTTGTTTTTAGTAACCCTTTTGTACAAAAAAGAAGAAATGCGTGAAAAAGTGCAGACACCTTCGAAAATTTTCCCTTTAAACACGGTCTAATTAGACACTAATTAATGGGCCAAATTGACTAACGGAAATTAAGTGTGGGCATTGACATGTTCTTTATGATTATTAAATAAAAATTAATATTTCTAAAGATGTTTGGTACATTTTGTTTTAGTGAACCCTTTTGTAGAAAAAATAAGAAAATGCCAGAAAAAAGTGCACACATTTCCAATATTTGTCCCTTTAAACACGGTCTAATTAGACGCACTAATTAATGGGCCAAATTGGCCTGTAACGGAAATTATGTGGACAATGACATGTTCTTTATGATTATTAAATAAAAAAATTAATATTTCTAAAAGATGTTTGGTACATTTTGTTTTTAGTGATCCCCTTTTTTAGAAAAAAAAGAAAAGGCCAGAAAAAGTGCAACCACATTCCCAATATTTGTCCTTTAACGGGTCTAATTAGACATACTAATTAATGGGCCAAATTGGCCTTTAAACGAGAAATTAAGTGTGGACAGTGACATGTTCTTTATGATTATCAAATAAAAAATTAATATTTATAAGAGATGTTTGGTACATTTTGTTTTTAGTGAACCCCTTTTTGCACAAAAAAGGAGAAATGCGTGAAAACTTTTAGCAAATTTCGAAAATTTTCCCTTTAAACACGATCTAATTAGACACTAATTAATGGGCCAAATTTGCCTTAACGGAAATTAAGTGTGAGCATAGACATGTTCTTTATGATTATCAAATAAAAAATTAATATTTCTAAGAGATGTTTGGTACATTTTGTTTTTAGTGAACCCCTTTTTGTAGAAAAAATAAGAAAATGCCAGATAAAAGTGGTAGACATTCAATATTTGTCCCTTTAAACACGGTCTAATTAGACACTAATTAATGGGCCAAATTGGCCTTAACGGAAATTAAGTGTGGACAATGACATGTTCTTTATGATTATCAAATAAAAAATTCATATTTCTAAGAGATGTTTGGTACATTTTGTTTTTAGTGAACCCCTTTTTGTACAAAAAAGAAGAAATGCGTGAAAAAGTGCAGACACCTTCGAAAATTTTCCCTTTAAACACGGTCTAATTAGACACTAATTAATGGGCCAAATTGGCCTTTAACGGAAATTATGTGGGCATTGACATGTTCTTTATGATTATTAAATAAAAATTAATATTTCTAAAAGATGTTTGGTACATTTTGTTTTTAGTGAACCCCTTTTTGTAGAAAAAAATAAGAAAATGCCATAAAAATTGCACACACATACCAAAATTTGTCCCTTTAAACACGTTATAATAAGACAAAAATTAATGGGCCAAATTGGCCTTTAAAACAGGTAAGTGTGGACAATGACATGTTCTTTATGATTATTAAATAAAAAATTAATATTTCTAAAAGATGTTTGGTACATTTTGTTTTTAGTGATCCCCTTTTTGTAGAAAAAATAAGAAAAGGCCAGAAAAAGTGCAGCCACATTCCAATATTTGTCCCTTTAAACACGGTCTAATTAGACACTAATTAATGGGCCAAATTGGCCTTAACGGAAAATAAGTGTGGACAGTGACATGTTCTTTATAGTTATCAAATAAAAAATTAATATTTATAAGAGATGTTTGGTACATTTTGTTTTTAGTGAACCCTTTTTGCACAAAAAGGAGAGTAAATGCGTGAAAACTTTTAGCAAATTTCGAAAATTTTCCTTAAACACGATCTAATTAGACACTAATTAATGGGCCAAATTTGCCTTAACAGGAAATTAAGTGTGAGCATAGACATGTTCTTTATGATTATCAAATAAAAAAATTATTTCTAAGAGATGTTTGGTACATTTTGTTTTAGTGAACCCTTTTTGTAGAAAAAATAAGAAAATGCCAGATAAAGTGCAGACACATTCCAATATTTGTCCCTTTAAACACGGTCTAATTAGACACTAATTAATGGGCCAAATTGGCCTTAACGGAAATTTAAGTGTGGACAATGACATGTTCTTTATGATTATCAAATAAAAATTCATATTTCTAAGAGATGTTTGGTACATTTTGTTTTAGTGAACCCTTTTGTACAAAAAAAAAGAAATGCGTGAAAAAGTGCAGACACCTTCGAAAATTTTCCCTTTTAAACACGGTCTAATTAGACACTAATTAATGTGCCAAATTGGCCTTAACGGAAATTAAGTGTGGGCATTGACATGTTCTTTATGATTATTAAATAAAAAATTAATATTTCTAAAAGATGTTTGGTACATTTTGTTTTTAGTGAACCCCTTTTTGTAGAAAAAAAAAGAAAATGCCAGAAAAGTGCACACACATTCCAATATTTGTCCCTTTAAACACGGTCTAATTAGACACTAATTAATGGGCCAAATTGGCCTTAACGGAAATTAAGTGTGGACAATGACATGTTCTTTATGATTATCAAATAAAAATTAATATTTCTAAAAGATGTTTGGTACATTTTGTTTTAGTGATCCCCCTTTTTGTAGAAAAAAAAGAAAAGGCCCAGAAAAAGTGCAGCCACATTCAATATTTGTCCCTTTAAACACGGTCTAATTAGACATAATTTAATGGGCCAAATTGGCCTTAACGGAAATTAAGTGTGGACAGTGACATGTTCTTTATGATTATCAAATAAAAAATTAATATTTATAAGAGATGTTTGGTACATTTTGTTTTTAGTGAACCCCTTTTTGCACAAAAAAGGAGAAATGCGTGAAAACTTTTAGCAAATTTCGAAAATTTTCCCTTTAAACACGATCTAATTAGACACTAATTAATGGGCCAAATTTGCCTTAACGGAAATTAAGTGAGTATGAACAAATGTTCTTTATGATTATCAAATAAAAAATTAATATTTCTAAGAGATGTTTGGTACATTTTGTTTTTAGTGAACCCCTTTTTGTAGAAAAAATAAGAAAATGCCAGATAAAGTGCAGACACATTCCAATATTTGTCCCTTTAAACACGGTCTAATTAGACACTAATTAATGGGCCAAATTGGCCTTAACGGAAATTAAGTGTGGACAATGACATGTTCTTTATGATTATCAAATAAAAATTCATATTTCTAAGAGATGTTTGGGTTTTTTTTTTTTAGTGAACCCTTTTTGTTACAAAAAAGAAAATGCGTGAAAAGTGCAGACACCTTCGAAAATTTTCCTTTAAACACGGTCTAATTAGACACTAATTAATGGGCCAAATTGGCCTTAACGGAAATTAAGTGTGGCATTGACATGTTCTTTATGATTAATTAAATAAAAATTAATATTTCTAAAAGATGTTTGGTACATACATTTGTTTTTAGTGAACCCTTTTTGTAGAAAAAATAAGAAAATGCCAGAAAAAAGTGCACACACATTCCAATATTTGTCCCTTTAAACACGGTCCTAATTAGACACTAATTAATGGGCCAAATTGGCCTTAACGGAAATTAAGTGTGGACAATGACATGTTCTTTATGATTATTAAATAAAAATTAATATTTCTAAAAGATGTTTGGTACATTTTGTTTTAGTGATCCCTTTTTGTAGAAAAAAATAAGAAAAGGCCAGAAAAATTTCCAATATTTGTCCTTTAAACACGGTCTAATTAGACACTAATTAATGGGCCAAATTGGCCTTAACGGAAATTAAGTGGTGGACAGTGACATGTTCTTTTATGATTATCAAATAAAAATTAATATATTTATAAGAGATGTTTGGTACACATTTTGTTTTAGTGAACCCCCTTTTTGCACAAAAGGAGAAATGCGTGAAAACTTTTAGCAAATTTCGAAATTTTTCCCCTTTAAACACGATCTAATTAGACACTAATTAATGGGCCAAATTTGGTTTTAACGAAATTAAGTGTGAGCATAGACATGTTCTTTATGATTATCAAATAAAAATTAATATTTCTAAGAGATGTTTGGTACATTTTGTTTTTAGTGAACCCCTTTTTTTGTAGAAAAATAAGAAAATGCCAGATAAAGTGCAGACATTCAATATTTGTCCCTTTAAACACGGTCTAATTAGACACTAATTAATGGGCCAAATTGGCCTTAACGGAAATTAAGTGTGGACAATGACATGTTCTTTATGATTATCAAATAAAAAATTCATATTTCTAAGAGATGTTTGGTACATTTTGTTTTTAGTGAACCCCTTTTTGTACAAAAAAGAAGAAATGCGTGAAAAAGTGCAGACACCTTCGAAAATTTTCCCTTTAAACACGGTCTAATTAGACACTAATTAATGGGCCAAATTGGCCTTAACGGAAATTAAGTGTGGGCATTGACATGTTCTTTATGATTATTAAATAAAAAATTAATATTTCTAAAAGATGTTTGGTACATTTTGTTTTTAGTGAACCCCTTTTTGTAGAAAAAATAAGAAAATGCCAGAAAAGTGCACACACATTCCAATATTTGTCCCTTTAAACACGGTCTAATTAGACACTAATTAATGGGCCAAATTGGCCTTAACGGAAATTAAGTGTGGACAATGACATGTTCTTTATGATTATTAAATAAAAAATTAATATTTCTAAAAGATGTTTGGTACATTTTTATTTTGTGATCCCCTTTTGTAGAAAAAAATAGAAAAGGCCAGAAAAAGTAGCCACATTCCAAATATTTGTCCTTTAAACACGGTCTAATTAGACACTAATTAATGGGCCAAATTGGCCTTAACGGAAATTAAGTGTGGACAGTGACATGTTCTTTATGATTATCAAATAAAAAATTAATATTTATAAGAGATGTTTGGTACATTTTGTTTTTAGTGAACCCCTTTTTGCACAAAAAAGGAGAAATGCGTGAAAACTTTTAGCAAATTTCGAAAATTTTCCCTTTAAACACGATCTAATTAGACACTAATTAATGGGCCAAATTTGCCTTAACGGAAATTAAGTGTGAGCATAGACATGTTCTTTATGATTATCAAATAAAAAATTAATATTTCTAAGAGATGTTTGGTACATTTTGTTTTTAGTGAACCCCTTTTTTGTGAAAAATAAGAAAATGCCAGATAAAGGCAGACACATTTAATGTTGTCCCTTTAAACACGGTCTAATTAGACACTAATTAAATGGGCCAAATTTCCTTAACAGGAAATTAAGTGTGGACAATGACATGTTCTTTATGATTATCAAATAAAAAATTCATATTTCTAAGATGTTTGGTACATTTTGTTTTTAGTGAACCCTTTTTGTACAAAAAAAAGAATGCGTGAAAAGTGCAGACACCTTCGAAAATTTTTCCTTTAAACACGGTCTAATTAGACACTAATTAATGGGCCAAATTGGCCTTTAACGGAAATTAAGTGTGGCATTGACATGTTCTCTTTATGATTATTTAAAATAAAATTAATATTTCTAAAAAGATGTTTGGTACATTTTGTTTTAGTGAACCCCCTTTTGTAGAAAAAATAAGAAAATGCCAGAAAAAGTGCACACATTCAATATTTGTCCCTTTTAAACACGGTCTAATTAGACACTAATTAATGGGCCAAATTGGCCTTAACGGAAATTAAGTGTGGACAATGACATGTTCTTTATGATTATTAAATAAAAATTAATATTTCTAAAGATGTTTGGTACATTTTGTTTTTAGTGATCCCCCTTTTGTAAAAAAAAGGAAAGGCCAGAAAAGTGCAGCCACATTCCAATATTTGTCCCTTTAAACACGGTCTAATTAGACACTAATTAATGGGCCAAATTGGCCTTAACAGGAAATTAAGTGTGGACAGTGACATGTTCTTTATGATTATCAAATAAAAATTAATATTTATAAGAGATGTTTGGTACATTTTGTTTTTAGTGAAACCCTTTTGCACAAAATAAGAGAAATGCGTGAAAACTTTAGCAAATTCTCAAAATTTTTCCCTTTAAACACGATCTAATTAGACAATTAATTAATGGGCCAAATTTGGGTTGTTAACGGGAAATTAAGTGTGAGCATATAGACATGTTCTTTATGATTATCAAATAAAAAATTAATATTTCTAAGAGATGTTTGGTACATTTTGTTTTAGTGAACCCCTTTTTGTAGAAAAAATAAGAAAATGCCAGATAAAGGTGCAGACATTCCAATATTTGTCCTTTAAACACTGTCTAATTAGACTCTAATTATGGGGCCAAATTGGCCTTTACGGATTTTTAGTGTTTACAATGACATGTTCTTTATGATTATCAAATATAAAATTCATATTTCTAAGAGATGTTTGGTACATTTTGTTTTTAGTGAACCCACAAAAAAAAAAAGTGCAGACACCTTCGAAAATTTTCCTTTAAACATTAGACCTTGCTAATTAATGAAAATTGGCCTAAACGGAAATTAAGCCTTAACAAATCTTTATGTTTAGATTATGAAATAAAAATTAATATTTCTAAAAGATGTTTGGTACATTTTGTTGTTTTAGTGAACCCCTTTTGTATGGAAAAATAAGAAAATGTTGCCAGAAAATTGCATTATCTCCAATATTTGTCCTTTCTAATTAAAAGATGATTTTGGTGTGGACAATGACATGTTCTTTATGATTATTAAATAAAAATTAATATTTTGGTAAATTTTTTTTTTGTTTTTAAAAAAATAAGAAAAGGCCAGAAAAAGTGCAGCCATTCCAATATTTGTCCCCTTAAACACGGTCTAATTAGACACTAATTAATGGGCCAAATTTTTTTAACGGAAAATTAAGTGTGGACAGATGACATGTTCTTTATGATTATCAAATAAAAATTAATATTTATAAGAGATGTTTGGTACATTTTGTTTTTAGTGAACCCCTTTTTGCACAAAAAAGGAGAAATGCGAGAAAACTTTTAGCAAATTTCGAAAATTTTCCCTTTAAACACGATCTAATTAGACACTAATTAATGGGCCAAATTTGCCTTAACGGAAATTAAGTGTGAGCATAGAACATGTTCTTTATGATTATCAAATAAAAATTAATATTTCTAAGAGATGTTTGGTACATTTTTGTTTTAGTGAACCTTTTTGTAGAAAAAATAAGAAAATGCCAGATAAAGTGCAGACATTCCAATATTTGTCCTTTAAACACGGTCTAATTAGACACTAATTAATGGGCCAAATTGGCCTTAACGGAAATTAAGTGTGGACAATGACATGTTCTTTATGATTATCAAATAAAAAATTCATATTTCTAAGAGATGTTTGGTACATTTTGTTTTTAGTGAACCCCTTTTACTAAACGTGAAAAAGTGCAGACACCTTCGAAAATTTTCCCTTTAAATACGGTCTAATTAGACACTGATTAATGGGCCAAATTTGCCTTAACGGAAATAAAGTGTGGACATTGACGTGCTGTTTGTGATTATTAAATAAAAAATTAATATTTATAAGAGATGTTTCGTACATTTGTTTTTAGTAGAACCCTTTTGTAGAAAAAATAAGAAAATGCCAGAAAAGTGCACACACATTCCAATATTTGTCCCTTTAAACACGGTCTAATTAGACACTAATTAATGGGCCAAATTGGCCTTAACGGAAATTAAGTGTGGACAATGACATGTTCTTTATGATTATTAAATAAAAAATTAATATTTCTAAAAGATGTTTGGTACATTTTGTTTTTAGTGATCCCCTTTTTGTAGAAAAAATAAGAAAAGGCCAGAAAAAGTGCAGCCACATTCCAATATTTGTCCCTTTAAACACGGTCTAATTAGACACTAATTAATGGGCCAAATTGGCCTTAACGGAAATTAAGTGTGGACAGTGACATGTTCTTTATGATTATCAAATAAAAAATTAATATTTATAAGAGATGTTTGGTACATTTTGTTTTTAGTGAACCCCTTTTTGCACAAAAAAGGAGAAATGCGTGAAAACTTTTAGCAAATTTCGAAAATTTTCCCTTTAAACACGATCTAATTAGACACTAATTAATGGGCCAAATTTGCCTTAACGAAATTAAGTGTGAGCATAGACATGTTCTTTATGATTATCAAATAAAAATTAATATTTCTAAGAGATGTTTGGTACATTTGTTTTTAGTGAACCCCTTTTGTAGAAAAATAAGAAAATGCCAGATAAAGTGCAGACACATTCCAATATTTGTCCCTTTAAACACGGTCTAATTAGACACTAATTAATGGGCCAAATTGGCCTTAACGGAAATTAAGTGTGGACAATGACATGTTCTTTATGATTATCAAATAAAAAATTCATATTTCTAAGAGATGTTTTGTACATTTGTTTTAGTAGAACCCCTTTTGTACAAAAGAAGAAATGCGTGAAAAAGTGCAGACACCTTCGAAAATTTTCCCTTTAAACACGGTCTAATTAGACACTAATTAATGGGCCAAATTGGCCTTAACGGAAATTAAGTGTGGGCATTGACATGTTCTTTATGATTATTAAATAAAAAATTAATATTTCTAAAAGATGTTTGGTACATTTTGTTTTTAGTGAACCCCTTTTTGTAGAAAAAATAAGAAAATGCCAGAAAAAGTGCACACATTCCAATATTTGTCCTTTAAACACGGTCTAATTAGACACTAATTAATGGGCCAAATTGGCCTTAACGGAAATTAAGTGTGGACAATGACATGTTCTTTATGATTATTAAATAAAAAATTAATATTTCTAAAAGATGTTTGGTACATTTTGTTTTTAGTGATCCCCTTTTTGTAGAAAAAATAAGAAAAGGCCAGAAAAAGTGCAGCCACATTCCAATATTTGTCCCTTTAAACACGGTCTAATTAGACACTAATTAATGGGCCAAATTAGCGCTTAACGGAAATTAAGTGTGGACAGTGACATGTTCTTTATGATTATCAAATAAAAATTAATATTTATAAGAGATGTTTGGTACATTTTGTTTTTAGTGAACCTTTTTGCACAAAAAGGAGAAATGCGTAAAACTTTTGTAAATTTCGAAAATTTTCCTTTAAACACGATCTAATTAGACACTAATTAATGGGCCAAATTTGCCTTAACGGAAATTAAGTGTGAGCATAGACATGTTCTTTATGATTATCAAATAAAAATTAATATTTCTAAGAGATGTTTGGTACATTTTGTTTTTAGTGAACCCTTTTTGAAAAAATAAGAGAAATGCCAGATAAAGTGCAGACACATTCCAATATTTGTCCCTTTGAAAACACGGTCTAATTAGACACTAATTAATGGGCCAAATTGGCCTTTAACGGAAAAATTAAGTGTGGACAATGACATGTTCTTTATGATTATCAAATAAAAATTCATATTTCTAAGAGATGTTTGGTACATTTTGTTTTAGTGAACCCCTTTTGTACAAAAAAAAGAAATGCGTGAAAAGTGCAGACACCTTAAATTGTCCCTTTAAACACGGTCTAATTAGACACTAATTAATGGGCCAAATTGGCCTTAACGGAAATTAAGTGTGGGCAATGACATGTTCTTTATGATTATTAAATAAAAATTAATATTTCTAAAAGATGTTTGGTACATTTTGTTTTTAGTGAACCCCTTTTTGTAGAAAAAATAAGAAAATGCCAGAAAAAGTGCACACACATTCCAATATTTGTCCCTTTAAACACGGTCTAATTAGACACTAATTAATGGGCCAAATTGGCCTTAACGGAAATTAAGTGTGGACAATGACATGTTCTTTATGATTATTAAATAAAAAATTAATATTTCTAAAAGATGTTTGGTACATTTTGTTTTTAGTGATCCCCTTTTTGTAGAAAAAATAAGAAAAGGCCAGAAAAAGTGCAGCCACATTCCAATATTTGTCCCTTTAAACACGGTCTAATTAGACACTAATTAATGGGCCAAATTGGCCTTTAACAGGAAATTAAGTGTGGACAGTGACATGTTCTTTATGATTATCAAATAAAAATTAATATTTATAAGAGATGTTTGGTACATTTTGTTTTTAGTGAACCCCCTTTTGCACAAAAAGGAGAAATGCGTGAAAACTTTTGTAAATTTCCGAAAATTTTTCCCTTTAAACACGATCTAATTAGACACTAATTAATGGGGCCCAAAATTTGCCTTAACGGAAATTAAGTGTGAGCATAGACATGTTCTTTATGATTATCAAATAAAAATTAATATTTCTAAGAGATGTTTGGTATTTTTTTGTTTTAGTGAACCCCTTTTGTAGAAAAATAAGAAAATGCCAGATAAAGTGCAGACACATTCCAATATTTGTCCTTTTAAACACGGTCCTAATTAGACACTAATTAATGGGCCAAATTAGCCTTAACGGAAATTAAAGTGTGGACAATGACATGTTCTTTATGATTATCAAATAAAAAATTCATATTTCTAAGAGATGTTTGGTACATTTTGTTTTTAGTGAACCCCCTTTTTGTGCAAAAAGAAGAAATGCGTGAAAAAAGTGCTGACAACTTCGAAAATTTTCCCTTTAAACACGGTCTAATTAGACACTAATTAATGGGCCAAATTGGCCTTAACGGAAATTAAGTGTGGGCATTGACATGTTCTTTATGATTATTAAATAAAAATTAATATTTCTAAAAAGATGTTTGGTACATTTTGTTTTTAGTGAACCCCTTTTTGTGAAAAAAATAAGAAAATGCCAGAAAAAGTGCACACATTTCAATATTTGTCCCTTTAAACACGGTCTAATTAGACACTAATTAATGGGCCAAATTGGCCTTAACAGAAATTAAGTGTGGACAATGACATGTTCTTTATGATTATTAAATAAAAATTAATATTTCTAAAAGATGTTTGGTACATTTTGTTTTAAGTGATCCCTTTTTAGAAAAAATAAGAAAAGGCCAGAAAAAGTGCAGCCACATTCAATATTTGTCCTTTAAACACGGTCTAATTAGACACTAATTAATAGGCCAAATTGGCCTTAACGGAAATTAAGTGGACAGTGACATGTTCTTTATGATTATCAAATAAAAATTAATATTTATAAGAGATGTTTGGTACATTTTTGTTTTAGTGAACCTTTTTGCACAAAAGGAGAAATGCGTGAAAGGCTTTTAGCAAATTTCGAAAATTTTCCTTTAAACACGATCTAATTAGACACTAATTAATGGGCCAAAATTTGCCTTAACGGAAATTAAATTGAGCATAGACATGTTCTTTATGATTATCAAATAAAAAATTCATATTTCTAAGAGATGTTTGGTACATTTTGTTTTTAGTGAACCCCTTTTTGTAGAAAAAATAAGAAAATGCCAGATAAAGTGCAGACACATTCCAATATTTGTCCCTTTAAACACGGTCTAATTAGACACTAATTAATGGGCCAAATTGGCCTTAACGGAAATTAAGTGTGGACAATGACATGTTCTTTATGATTATCAAATAAAAAATTCATATTTCTAAGAGATGTTTGGTACATTTTTGTTTTTAGTGAACCCTTTTGTACAAAAAGAAGAAGTAAATGAAAAAGTGCAGACACCTTCGAAATTTTCCCTTTAAACACGGTCTAATTAGACACTAATTAATGGGCCAAATTAGCCTTAACGGAAATTAAGTGTGGGCATTGACATGTTTTTTATGGATTATTAAATAAAAATTAATATTTCTCTAAAAGATGTTTGGTACATTTTGTTTTAGTGAACCCTTTTTGTGAAAAAATAAGAAAATGCCAGAAAAAAGTGCACACACATTCCAATATTTGTCCCTTTAAACACGGTCTAATTAGACACTAATTAATGGGCCAAATTGGCCTTAACGGAAATTAAGTGTGGACAATGACATGTTCTTTATGATTATTAAATAAAAATTAATATTTCTAAAAGATGTTTGGTTCATTTTGTTTTTTTAGTGATCCCTTTTTGTAGAAAAAAATAAGAAAAGGCCAGAAAAATTGCAGCCATTCAATATTTGTCCCTTTAAACACGGTCTAATTAGACACTAATTAATGGGCCAAATTACCTTAACAAATTAAGTGTGGACAGTGACATGTTCTTTATGATTATCAACAAAAATTAATATTTATAAGAGATGTTTGGTACATTTTGTTTTTAGTGAACCCCTTTTTGCACAAAAAAGGAGAAATGCGTGAAAACTTTTAGCAAATTTCGAAAATTTTCCCTTTAAACACGATCTAATTAGACACTAATTAATGGGCCAAATTTGCCTTAACGGAAATTAAGTGTGAGCATAGACATGTTCTTTATGATTATCAAATAAAAAATTAATATTTCTAAGAGATGTTTGGTACATTTTGTTTTTAGTGAACCCCTTTTTGTAGAAAAAATAAGAAAATGCCAGATAAAGTGCAGACACATTCCAATATTTGTCCCTTTAAACACGGTCTAATTAGACACTAATTAATGGGCCAAATTGGCCTTAACGGAAATTAAGTGTGGACAATGACATGTTCTTTATGATTATCAAATAAAAAATTCATATTTCTAAGAGATGTTTGGTACATTTTGTGTTTTAGTGAACCCTTTTGTAAAAGAAAATGCGTGAAAAAGTGCAGACACCTTCGAAAATTTTTCCCTTTAAACACGGTCCCTAATGGTAGACACTAATTAATGGGCCAAATTGGCCTTTAACGGAAATTTAAGTGTGGGCATGACATGTTCTTTGATTATTAAATAAAATTAATATTTCTAAAAGATGTTTGGTACATTTTGTTTTAGTGAACCCCTTTTTGTAGAAAAATAAGAAAATGCCAGAAAAAGTGCACACACATTCCAATATTTGTCCTTTAAACACGGTCTAATTAGACACTAATTAATGGGCCAAATTGGCCTTAACGGAAATTAAGTGTGGACAATGACATGTTCTTTATGATTATTAAATAAAAAATTAATATTTCTAATAGATGTATTGTACAATTTGTTTTTAGTGATCCCTTGTAGTAGAAAAAAATAAGAAAAAGGCCAGAAAAAGTGCATCCACATTCCAATATTTGTCCATTTAAACACGGTCTAATTAGACACTAATTAATGGGCCAAATTGGCCTTAACGGAAATTAAGTGTGGACAGTGACATGTTCTTTATGATTATCAAATAAAAAATTAATATTTATAAGAGATGTTTGGTACATTTTGTTTTTAGTGAACCCCTTTTTGCACAAAAAAGGAGAAATGCGTGAAAACTTTTAGCAAATTTCGAAAATTTTCCCTTTAAACACGATCTAATTAGACACTAATTAATGGGCCAAATTTGCCTTAACGGAAATTAAGTGAGCATAGACATGTTCTTTTATGATTATCAAATAAAAATTAATATTTCTAAGAGATGTTTGGTACATTTTGTTTTTAGTGAACCCCTTTTTGTAGAAAAAATAAGAAAATGCCAGATAAAGTGCAGACACATTCCAATATTTGTCCCTTTAAACACGGTCTAATTAGACACTAATTAATGGGCCAAATTGGCCTTAACGGAAATTAAGTGTGGACAATGACATGTTCTTTATGATTATCAAATAAAAAATTCATATTTCTCAGAGATGTTTGGTACATTTTGTTTTTAGTGAACCCCTTTTTGTACAAAAAGAAGAAATGCGTGAAAAGTGCAGCAGACACCTTCGAAAATTTTCCCTTTAAACACGGTCTAATTAGACACTAATTAATGGGCCAAATTGGCCTTAACGGAAATTAAGTGTGGGCATTGACATGTTCTTTATGATTATTAAATAAAAATTAATATTTCTAAAAAGATGTTTGGTACATTTTGTTTTAGTGAACCTTTTTGTAGAAAAAATAAAGAAAATGCCAGAAAAAGTGCACACATTCCAATATTTGTCCTTTAAACACGGTCTAATTAGACACTAATTAATGGGCCAAATTGGCCTTAACAGGAAATTAAGTGTGGACAATGACATGTTCTTTATGATTTATTAAATAAAAATTAATATTTCTAAAAAGATGTTTGGTACATTTTGTTTTAGTGATCCCCTTTTGTAGAAAAAATAAGAAAAGGCCAGAAAAAGTGCAGCCACATTCCAATATTTGTCCTTTAAACACGGTCTAATTAGACACTAATTAATGGGCCAAATTACCTTAACGGAAATTAAGTGTGGACAGTGACATGTTCTTTATGATTATCAAATAAAAAATTAATATTTATAAGAGATGTTTGGTACATTTTGTTTTTAGTGAACCCCTTTTTGCACAAAAAAGGAGAAATGCGTGAAAACTTTTAGCAAATTTCGAAAATTTTCCCTATAAACACGATCTAATTAGACACTAATTAATGGGCCAAATTTGCCTTAACGGAAATTAAGTGTGAGCATAGACATGTTCTTTATGATTATCAAATAAAAAATTAATATTTCTAAGAGATGTTTGGTACATTTTGTTTTTAGTGAACCCCTTTTTGTAGAAAAAATAAGAAAATGCCAGATAAAGTGCAGACACATTCCAATATTTGTCCCTTTAAACACGGTCTAATTAGACACTAATTAATGGGCCAAATTTGCCTTAACGGAAATTAAGTGTGGACAATGACATGTTCTTTATGATTATCAAATAAAAAATTCATATTTCTAAGAGATGTTTGGTACATTTTGTTTTTAGTGAACCCCTTTTTGTACAAAAAAGAAGAAATGCGTGAAAAAGTGCAGACACCTTCGAAAATTTTCCCTTTAAACACGGTCTAATTAGACACTAATTAATGGGCCAAATTGGCCTTAACGGAAATTAAGTGTGGGCATTGACATGTTCTTTATGATTATTAAATAAAAAATTAATATTTCTAAAAGATGTTTGGTACATTTTGTTTTTAGTGAACCCCTTTTTGTAGAAAAAATAAGAAAATGCCAGAAAAAGTGCACACACATTCCAATATTTGTCCTTTAAACACGGTCTAATTAGACACTAATTAATGGGCCAAATTGGCCTTAACAGGAAATTAAGTGTGGACAATGACATGTTCTTTATGATTATTAAATAAAAATTAATATTTCTAAAAGATGTTTGGTACATTTTGTTTTAGTGATCCCTTTTTGTGAAAAAATAAGAAAAGGCCAGAAAAAGTGCAGCCACATTCCAATATTTGTCCTTTAAACACGGTCTAATTAGACACTAATTAATGGGCCAAATTAGCCTTAACAGAAATTAAGTGTGGACAGTGACATGTTCTTTATGATTATCAAATAAAAATTAATATTTATAAAGAAAGAGATGTTTGGTACATTTTGTTTTAGTGAACCCTTTTGCAAAAAGGAGAAATGCGTGAAAACTTTTAGCAAATTTCGAAAATTTTCCCTTTTAAACACGATCTAATTAGACACTGAATTAATGGGCCAAATTTGCCTTAACGGAAATTAAGTGTGAGCATAGACATGTTCTTTATGATTATCAAATAAAAATTAATATTTCTAAGAGATGTTTGGTACATTTGTTTTAGTGAACCCTTTTGTAGAAAAATAAGAAAATGCCAGATAAAGTGCAGACACATTCCAATATTTGTCCCTTTAAACACGGTCTAATTAGACACTAATTAATGGGCCAAATTGGCCTTAACGGAAATTAAGTGTGGACAATGACATGTTCTTTATGATTATCAAATAAAAAATTCATATTTCTAAGAGATGTTTGGGTACATTTTGTTTTTAGTAGACCTTTTGTACAAAAAGAAAGTAAATGAAACAGTGCAGACACCTTCGAAAATTTTCCCTTTAAACACGGTCTAATTAGACACTAATTAATGGGCCAAATTGGCCTTAACGGAAATTAAGTGTGGGCATTGACATGTTCTTTATGATTATTAAATAAAAAATTAATATTTCTAAAAGATGTTTGGTACATTTTGTTTTTAGTGAACCCCTTTTTGTAGAAAAAATAAGAAAATGCCAGAAAAGTGCACACATTTCCAATATTTGTCCCTTTAAACACGGTCTAATTAGACACTAATTAATGGGCCAAAAATTAGCCTTAACAGAAAAAGTGTGGACAATGACATGTTCTTTATGATTATTAAATAAAAAATTAATATTTCTAAAAGATGTTTGGTACATTTTGTTTTTAGTGATCCCCTTTTTGTAGAAAAAATAAGAAAAGGCCAGAAAAAGTGCAGCCACATTCCAATATTTGTCCCTTTAAACACGGTCTAATTAGACACTAATTAATGGGCCAAATTGGCCTTAACGGAAATTAAGTGTGGACAGTGACATGTTCTTTATGATTATCAAATAAAAAATTAATATTTATAAGAGATGTTTGGTACATTTTGTTTTTAGTGAACCCCTTTTTGCACAAAAAAGGAGAAATGCGTGAAAACTTTTAGCAAATTTCGAAAATTTTCCCTTTAAACACGATCTAATTAGACACTAATTAATGGGCCAAATTTGCCTTAACGGAAATTAAGTGTGAGCATAGACATGTTCTTTATGATTATCAAATAAAAAATTAATATTTCTAAGAGATGTTTGGTACATTTTGTTTTTAGTGAACCCCTTTTTGTAGAAAAAATAAGAAAATGCCAGATAAAGTGCAGACACATTCCAATATTTGTCCCTTTAAACACGGTCTAATTAGACACTAATTAATGGGCCAAATTGGCCTTTAACAAATTAATGTGGACAATGACATGTTCTTTTATGATTATCAAATAAAAATTCATATTTCTAAGAGATGTTTGGTACATTTTGTTTTAGTGAACCTTTTTGTACAAAAAAGAAGAAATGCGTGAAAAAGTGCAGACACCTTCGAAAATTTTCCCTTTAAACACGGTCTAATTAGACACTAATTAATGGGCCAAATTGGCCTTAACGGAAATTAAGTGTGGGCATTGACATGTTCTTTATGATTATTAAATAAAAAATTAATATTTCTAAAAGATGTTTGGTACATTTTGTTTTTAGTGAACCCCTTTTTGTAGAAAAAATAAGAAAATGCCAGAAAAAAAGTGCACATTCCAATATTTGTCCTTTAAACACGGTCTAATTAGACACTAATTAATGGGCCAAATTGGCCTTAACGGAAATTAAGTGTGGACAATGACATGTTCTTTATGATTATTAAATAAAAATTAATATTTCTAAAAGATGTTTGGGTACATTTGTGTTTTTAGTGATCCCTTTTGTAGAAAAAATAAGAAAAGGCCAGAAAAAGTGCAGCCACATTCAATATTTGTCCTTTAAACACGGTCTAATTAGACACTAATTAATGGGCCAAATTGGCCTTAACAGAGTAAGTGTGGACAGTGACATGTTCTTTATGATTATCAAATAAAAATTAATATTTATAAGAGATGTTTGGTACATTTTGTTTTTAGTGAACCCCTTTTTGCACAAAAAAGGAGAAATGCGTGAAAACTTTTAGCAAATTTCGAAAATTTTCCCTTTAAACACGATCTAATTAGACACTAATTAATGGGCCAAATTTGCCTTAACGGAAATTATGTGAGCATAGACATGTTCTTTATGATTATCAAATAAAAATTAATATTTTCTAAGAGATGTTTGGTACATTTTGTTTTTAGTGAACCCTTTTTGTAGAAAAAATAAGAAAATGCCAGATAAAGTGCAGACACATTCCAATATTTGTCCCTTTAAACACGGTCTAATTAGACACTAATTAATGGGCCAAATTGGCCTTAACGGAAATTAAGTGTGGACAATGACATGTTCTTTATGATTATCAAATAAAAAATTCATATTTCTAAGAGATGTTTGGAACATTTTGATTATAGTGAACCCCTTTTTTTTAAAAAAAGAATAAATGCGTGAAAAAGTGCAGACACCTTCGAAAATTTTCCCTTTAAACACGGTCTAATTAGACACTAATTAATGGGCCAAATTGGCCTTAACGGAAATTAAGTGTGGGCATTGACATGTTCTTTATGATTATTAAATAAAAAATTAATATTTCTAAAAGATGTTTGGTACATTTTGTTTTTAGTGAACCCTTTTGTAGAAAAAATAAGAAAATGCCAGAAAAAGTGCACACACATTCAATATTTGTCCCTTTAAACACGGTCTAATTAGACACTAATTAATGGGCCAAATTGGCCTTAACAGGAAATTAAGTGTGGACAATGACATGTTCTTTATGATTATCAAATAAAAAATTCATATTTCTAAGAGATGTTTGGTACATTTTGTTTTTAGTGAACCCCTTTTTGTAGAAAAAATAAGAAAATGCCAGATAAAGTGCAGACACATTCCAATATTTGTCCCTTTAAACACGGTCTAATTAGACACTAATTAATGGGCCAAATTGGCCTTAACGGAAATTAAGTGTGGACAGTGACATGTTCTTTATGATTATCAAATAAAAAATTAATATTTCTAAGAGATGTTTGGTACATTTTTGTTTTAGTGATCCCTTTTGTAGAAAAAAAATAAGAAAAGGCCAGAAAAAGTGCAGCCACATTCAATATTTGTCCCTTTAAACACGGTCTAATTAGACACTAATTAATGGCCAAATTGGCCTTAACGGAAATTAAAGTGTGGACGGTGACATGTTCTTTATGATTATCAAATAAAAAATTAATATTTATAAGAGATGTTTGGTACATTTTGTTTTTAGTGAACCCCTTTTTGCACAAAAAAGGAGAAATGCGTGAAAACTTTTAGCAAATTTCGAAAATTTTCCCTTTAAACACGATCTAATTAGACACTAATTAATGGGCCAAATTTGCCTTAAATTAAGTGTGAGCATAGACATGTTCTTTATGATTATCAAATAAAAATTAATATTTCTAAGAGATGTTTGGTACATTTTGTTTTAGTGAAACCCTTTTTTGTAGAAAAAATAAGAAAATGCCAGATAAAGTGCAGACACATTCCAATATTTGTCCCTTTAAACACGGTCTAATTAGACACTAATTAATGGGCCAAATTGGCCTTAACGGAAATTAAGTGTGGACAATGACATGTTCTTTATGATTATCAAATAAAAAATTCATATTTCTAAGAGATGTTTGGTACATTTTGTTTTTAGTGAACCCCTTTTTGTACAAAAAAGAAGAAATGCGTGAAAAAGTGCAGACACCTTCGAAAATTTTCCCTTTAAACACGGTCTAATTAGACACTAATTAATGGGCCAAATTGAGCCTTAACGGAAATTTAAGTGTGGGCATTGACATATTCTTTATGATTATTAAATAAAAATTAATATTTCTAAAAGATGTTTGGTACATTTGTTTTTAGTGAACCCCCTTTTGTAGAAAAAATAAGAAAATGCCAGAAAAAGTGCACACACATTTCAATATTTGTCCCTTTAAACACGGTCTAATTAGACACTAATTAATAGGCCAAATTGGCCTTAACAGGAAAGTGGTGGACAATGACATGTTCTTTATGATTATCAAATAAAAATTCATATTTCTAAGAGATGTTTGGTACATTTTGTTTTTAGTGAACCCCTTTTGTAGAAAAAATAAGAAAATGCCAGATAAAGTGCAGACACATTTCAATATTTGTCCCTTTAAACACGGTCTAATTAGACACTAATTAATGGGCCAAATTGGCCTTAACGGAATTAAGTGTGGACAGTGACATGTTCTTTATGATTATCAAATAAAAATTAATATTTCTAAGAGATGTTTGGTACATTTTGTTTTAGTGAACCCCTCTTTGGCAAAAAAATAAGAAAAGGCCTGAAAAAAGTGCAGACACATTCTAATATTTGTCCCTTTAAACACTGTCTAATTAGACACTAATTAGTGGGCCAAATTTGCTTTAACAGGAATTAAGTGAGGGCATTGACATGTTCTTTATGATTATTTAACAAAAAACCCATTTAAATAAAGGTAATAGGTAAAATTAACTGTTAATAATTTGACCAACGTCAGTAAATTGTGTCGGTCATTCCCGTTTTCTGAATTCGCGGCTGTGAATTCGCTCTTGGGAATTCCCAACCGCGAATTCGCGGCTGCCAATTGCGGATGGCTTTTCTGGCCCGATTCGCGGCTAGCTTCAGTCTGGTGTCGATGGATCATCATACAAAACATTTCGACTTCTCTTCTAAGTTCTAACTAGTATTTTTTTCTTTCCCCAGCCGACAGCGAGAAGCGATGAGCCCAGCTTAAATATATATATATAATGGAAGATATCTGGAAACAATGGTCAAGCAAGGAATTAAAATTTTCTGCCGCATTAAGCCAACCAAATCCAAAACAGGGGTAAGATGAATAATTGATAGGCCTATTGTCATTTGTATTTTGTAATGTTATGGGAACCAAAGGCAAAGCGTCAGTGGTTGCTAGGCCTGCCCTAGGGTTTCTTATTGACATGATTGAGAAAGCATTTTAACTGCCAATATTTTAGAAACTGCCTTTTGTTACAGTCAGATCACTGTCACTTAAATTACAAAATTATCTTTAGTACATAGCGATTGCACAAATTCTATATCATTACCAATAAACCCTTTCAGTTTCACTGTAATAATATGCGCCATGTTTTGACAGGGCAGAATTGTTTATTCGAACACTCATTGCCGTCTGCGACCCAGCGCTCGCGCTTCACGTACATTCCAGGCAGCGTGCGTGAAGTTGGCGCTGGGTCGCAGGCGCAACGAATCGTTCGAATAAACAATGCCGTCACATGTAGCGCCTCTTACCGTGAAAAGGGTTTACTAATAAGCCTGATCAATAAAATAAAGCTTAAACTTAACTGTTACTAGTGTACTGTTGGTATTAATGTTATAAGCGCACTCATTAATGACTCATTGTAATAATCACTTTCACTGTAATATGCGCCATATTTTGATGAGGCAAAATAAGTGTTCAAAATCAACAATTTTGCCCGTAAAAAAAAAAACATGGCGCGCGTATGGTTATAATGTATCCTCCGACCGCCACTTTTCTCATTCAATATAACCAATAATGTAATCTTACCTACCTAGTAAGGTGGGAAGCGTATGGATGATGATGGACATATATGAGAGCCATGGACGGCGGTTTAGTGCATCGGATTTGTGTTCTGATGGCTGAGTCGTCAGAATGTGGGTTTGAATCCAGCCATGACCCGGGGTGCTTGTTTCCTTGAGGCTTGAGCAAGACACTTTACCATAATTGCTTCTCTCCACCCAGGGGTGAATGGGTACCTGTGAGGGCAGAGTTGGTTGTTGTGTTTGATTAGCCCTATATGCTTGAAATGGCAGCAATTGAGCTATATACTCCCAGGGAGCTGAGATGGTTTCAGGAATGATTTATGCCTGATGAGCAGGGGTAATAATGCAATGCATCTTGAGCACCAGTTTGGTGGATCGTCGCCATATAAGTCCACATTATTATTATTATTATTATTATTATTATTATTATATATCAAATTATTCCAGGATATTTATTTAATGAAAAATCAGGCATTTTTGGTATATGATGACTTGCTCAGTCAGGTGAGGGGGGGAAAGAATGTGGGATCTGACCGCCACTTTTCAAGGTTTTTGAAATTTTTTGCAGCCACTAAACGAGTTAAAATTATTCTACTCGATTTTTAAAGGTACAGAAAGCGAAAACTATCTTTAAAATCCACTTTTATGATGGTTTTCGGACTTGATTTCCCTTCTGAAAAATCCTCCCCTTCAGAAAATAGAAGGATCCTATTAGTTGCCACTACGCATATGTACAATGACTGTGTTGGTCACTAATTGTGGAGTTTACAAGATCAGACTGACATGACTGAGGAAGTCATCGTATACCAAAAATGCCTGATTTTTCATGAAATAAATATCCTGGAATAATTTGAAGTATATGTCCATCATCATCCATATGTTCTCCACCTTAATAGGTAGGTAAGATTACATTATTGGTTTATTTAATGAAAAATAGTGATGACATTCTACCCTAAAAACATCCTCCCCTTCAGAAAATAGAAGGATCCTATTATAGTTGACACTGAGCATGTACAATGACCGTGTTGGTCACTAACGGGGGAGTTGATAAGATATGACATTCTTTCCCCGCATGTTACTGTGACAGGGTTTATTAGGAAAGAATGTAGAATACAACTGCCACTTTTCTATCCAAATATCCAAATGTCATAGATTTTCTTTTGAAAGATGATAAGGGTACACACTTAAGGAGAGGAAAGTGTAGTCAATTGAGGATTGGAAATTATATTTGTGCGGGAGATTTTGAGCAATGAATGTATGCACATCCAGTGAGATGTTGGCCATTTGTCGTCTACTAAAAACACATTCTTAGACATCGTGCATGAAGTGGCGGTTGGGTTCGACATTCTTTCCTGTAATTAACCCTTGTATAGGTTTAACAATCAAAGACACTCAAAATTTGTATGTCTCTCTTAACCCATTGACTTTGTGCAGTGCACTCAAATAAATGCAAGCACATGTGGCTGTGATAGGAGGTCAAACCAAAATCACTCGACTGTAACTTACGCAGTATATACACAGCTCTGTGTGACTCTGCATATAACTTGTAAGACATTGTAAGACATACACAAGTGTGTTTGACTTTGCCACTATCTCCAGCACTCTTATATACATGTGTGAACAATTGGCAATGCAACCAAAAAAACTCAAGTGACTGTCTGTGGGTGCGGTGCTTACTGGGCCAAATTTCAGCCTGGGCATAAGAGGGTTAAAGTGACACTTTCAGAAGTTGCTTGTTCAATGTATATGTTGATTTAAAGAGAGTAAGCAAATATAACCAATTGCTTTACCTTCCCATTATGATACAAATTAATATTATACTAATAGTGAGACCACACATTAGTGAGATTCACATTTCAGCTTTTCTTTGTAGCTCTTCGAAATCGATGAAGATGAAAGCGGTTTTCCCAAACTCTCCTTTATAGTCCCCAAAGATCTTGCCTCAGGCTTCATCAACAACAACAGAGGAATATTCCTTTCGGTTTGATGGTTTGTTTGACCGGTATACCAAACAAGATGAAATCTTTGATAATGTGGCCAAGGATGTTGTTGACAAGTAAGTAACTTTTGGGGGGTTTAAGTTTAGATTTAGATTATCTGTATTTTTTTCTGTTGTGTTTTTTTGGGGGGGGGGGGGGGGGGCAGTGGGAGGGGTGTGGCAGTGGGAGGGGTGTGGCAGTGGGAGGGGTGTGGCTGAGCCTGGGACAAACCCATACCTTTTTTGTTTCATTTTCAAGATTATAGTAATGCTTTATAATAATACTTTTTAAATGGTTTAACCCTTCTGCTATAGCTGCACTTCAAAATCAATCAACTGCCTGTTTTTGACTGTTGACCCAAATGTGCACACAGGGGCATTTTCGACTGGTTTTTACTGTCATTTTGACCACCCTGAACAAAACCAAACAATGCTTTTACCAGTCAAAAATGGTCGACTCATTTTGACCTGTAAATGTACTTACTACACGTAAGGTTTGACAGTGTTTTGACTTTTTAAGTGCACTAGATATACCTTGGCAAGTATATCAACATTTTGACTGATTTTGACCCTTGTAGTAGGAGGAGGGTTAAAACAAATTGCCCTGGAATGGTGTTTTTCCATTTTTTCTCCTGTGTTTATTTCTTTTAATCTGACCTGTGGAAGTATCAGCTCAAAAACGTCAAAAGCAGACCAACAGATCCAAACTTGATATCTCTTTTTTTGGGTGGAATTTTGAAGAACCTTTCCAGTCAGAGTATTCTGATCATGTTTGCATTATTTTTCAAATCTGGCATATTAGGAATAACAAACACTCTTCTGGCGACAGTGATCAGACCCTCCTCTTTCTGAGTCGCCATCTTTGTGGCTGGTGCAACGACCAGGACATCTCACTTTGTTCCAGTGTTATTATAAACTTGGGATAACCACTTATCAATGAAACCATTTCTTATTTTATTTATTATTCATAAATGCCCAGACAATCTGATTGGACAAAACGTAATCACTTGGGGGTGTATTTTGGGATGGTATAGACTGGCTTATTGAAATCAGAACAGTGCGCATCACGGCAGCTGTTAGCCAGATGTTTTAATGCACGCTATGCGGATTTGACCAATCAGGGTGATGAATCGTGCCTGACTCATGTACTTTGAAGTGTTTCGTGTATCTCCAAAGCGTGGTGCCATTTCTTTGGTTTATTCAACAAAATTACATTTTTAAACATTTTGAAAAGAAATTGTCACAGGGCGTTCATGAATGGGTATAACCGTTTATCGTCACGGTCTTTACGCAGGTTAACGAACAGTTTTGGACAACAAGGACCTTTGGCTGCGGTCCTTATCACCCGTGACAATGCCCAAAACCATGCTAACCTGCGGTAAAGACCGCGACAAGCGCTGATCGCTAATATTATTTTTTAATAATTTTTTAAATTATTTCATTAACCCTAACTCCTAGCCTTAATCCTTCATAATCCTCGAAATGTGTTTGTGCATGAAACTCACTGCCTCAATCCTTCATAATCCTCCAACTTGAGTTTATGCATGGCTCACTGCCTCAATCCTTCATAATCCTCCACTATCAAATGCACGACCCTCCTCAATGTCCAATCCTCCAATTGGTGTTTTTGAGCGTGCCTCATTCCTCCAAAATCTCAAATCCTCCGGAGTATACAAGATTATGTTTCTGTCAATCCTTCACAATCCTCCATAATCCTCTATAATCCTCCACATTCATCAAAGTAAATTTCCATTATGCCCTCAATCCTCCACAATCCTCAGGATCTCTTTGAACCATGCTTCCTCAATCCTCCACAATCCTCCACTATCAAATGCGACCTCCTCAATCCTCCATAATCCTCCAATTGGTGATTTTCGAATGTGCCTCATTCCTCCAAAATCCTCCAAATCCTCCGGAGGATTATAGAGGGAAAATTAGGAGGTTAGGTAAAAAACAACAAAAACATGTAAACAAATAATTACATTGTTCCATCATTACAGCTGAAACAAAGACAGAGACCACAGACAGAACAATGCCAACGAAAGGTTTTACTGGAAAAGTTGCCCCACTTAATTTGCATATTTGTTTTGGGACCCATTACTAATTGCAATTCATGTTCTCATTACTATTTCCCAGCTGTCTCCTTGGTTTACAATGGAACCATATTTGCATATGGACAGGTAAGAATCTTTTGTCTTGTGCAACCATTGACCTTTATCACCCGGCCATGTTTTTTCTTCTCCCATACAAATGCACATAACCAAACTGAGGCTAGAAGGAAATAGTCAGGCACCTTTGATTTTTAAATTGACATTCTGCATTAGGTTTGCACTTGACGCATCAGGGAATCATACATTATAGCTCCAGCATGATAAAGGTCTATTTGCTTTCATTTTGATGTTGTTTTTTTGTCTGTGATTAGCAATTTGATTTATGTCTTTATACCAATGTATCTATGAAGCACTGTATGAACAAAAAATCACAGGCAATTACCGGGTGGGATTCAATCCCAAGATTACTTTACTTAGGGCCACGATGGATACGTCATGAGGGCATGGAGATCGGGAGTGCCAGTTTAGATTAACTCAGTTGACTGAAAATAAAACCCCACATGATGAAAGTCGTATTACACAGTTGCTTTGCTGCATAAATGAAGCCAGTGCTTTCAGTACACTGTGTTCATGCTTTAAACTAGGACTTACCGATCTCCATGCCCTGTTGAAAGTCTGCTCTGATCGTGATGAAACTGTCCCTTTAAGCCTACTCTCCTTTGTTTACATCATCATCCATTCCTCTCTTCAACCATCCTTTTTTTTTTTTTTTCCCTTTTCTGTATTTCTCCTCTTCCAAGTCCCTCCTGCCCTTTGTCCGTCATTTGAAAATACCTTTTCTGATCACTGATTTATTTTTTTTGGATCACAGACAGGGAGGTGGTAAAGGCGTTTACAATCGCACGGAAGGAGGACCGGGCCGCTTTATCGATCGTGGGATCATTCCAAGAATGCTGACGTACATCTTTGAGAATACTCCAGTGTAAGAGTTGGAGATGCAGGAAGATATATGTCTTGAGTTAATGGGAGCACTATGGACCCAACTTGAGATGGGATTAGAGAGAGGCGGGTGGCTTTGCTTAGGGTATGCTAACCCCTGACAAATGTGGATCACGAAAGAGTCGACTAGAGCAGGGGAGGCGGTGTAGGCAATTCCTGGGAGGTGTTATGCCATGGGTGTTGATCGCTACTTAGGAAAGTGTGTGGATCACGAAAGAGTCAACTAGAAACTGAGGGGGCGGGCGGTGGCAATTCCTGGGAGGTGTTATGCCATGGGTGTTGATAGCTACTTAGAAATTGTGGAGTGTCGTGGCAGGCGGTCTGCTTACCGGAATCAAGTTCTGGTGTTGCGCAAATGGGGTTTCCCCCGGG